>JAEAOA010001705.1:95000-103605 GCA_016746295.1 Potamilus streckersoni
ACATTTATTTTTACTTTATGTAATTTAGATTTCGTAGGAGTATTTTGAAATAAATGGTCGTACTGTTTAAGTTCATTCCTTTGTTGCTGTTGTAAATGTGAACTTTTCTGGCCCAAAGTTTTCATAATTTCTTAATTTCGAATATTTGTTACTCCAAAATCAATATAGTCCGATTGCATTCCTTCACCTATTTCCTCAGTTTGTGGGACAGGTACAACTAAATTAATTGCATGATTAACTAGGTTATTTCTCTCAATATACTTCTTTGACATGTTTATTCTTCGTAGTTATTTTATGTTGTCGCCTCTCAGTAGGATTTATGATGTAATATAAATAATTTACTATTTTCAGCTGTAGAGGGATATTACTTGACCTTGTTGTATGTGCAAGATAGGCAAAATTCTATCACCATGCTTAAAGCTAATATTCATTGTATTCTTATCATAGCTTAATTTAAATTTTGACTGAGTAGAGGACAGATTAGCGCTTACATCCTCACAATCATCTGAAAACATGTACTGAAAATTGGAAACATAATGAAGAAGATTTATTTCATTTTCTTCATTAAAAGACGGTTCTCTTTCAACAATTTCAGTCCTCCACTTACAGTGTGTCCAAACGCTAGTTCAAAGGGACTCAATCCTAAAGATTCTTGAACTGATTCTCTAACATAACAGCAAACAACAATAAAAGAGTTCCTTTATCCCAATCTTTCCCCTTATCAAAGAAATATGACCGAATCATATCTCTCAAAGTCTAATGACATCTTTCTAAATCCCCTTGGTTGTTAAGGTGATAGGTAGAAGATTTGAAACGTTGGATACCTAATTCGAATATAACTTGCTGGAAAATGCTAGCAAACAATTTTAACTTCATCAGATTGGACAGATTTGGGAAAGCCAAATTGAGTAAGAAAGCTTTATCAAGGCTTTCAAGTTTTGCTTAAGTTTTTATATTCCTCAAAGGAATGCCTCTGAGAACCTTGTTGACACACACAATATAGTCTATAAGCATTGGTTACCTGATTTGGTCTTAGGCAAAGGACCGATACAGTCAACCATTATTCTGCTAAATGGTTCGTAAAATGCAAGAATAGCTTGCAGTCAAGCTTTAGGTATCTTTAAATTGTTTTTTTTTAACCATTTGACAAATATGCCAAGATCTGCAGTATTTACAAACATTACGTTTGACTTTTGGCCAATAAAAGTGATTTACGATCTTGTGATGAATCTGTTTAATCCCTCAAAGACCAGACAAAGAAATGTCATGGACCAGATTAAGAATTTCCAGTCTGTAAAATTTGGAACTACAATTTGATAGTTCACTGACTACTCGTCGCCAGCAGGTACCTCGTGAGGTATCCATTTCCTCATACGAATTCCATTTTAATGAAATAACAGATAGGTACTTCAGTGGCTTCAGTTTCACTAATGGCTCTCTGAAACACGCATGAGATATCAGATCTTTTTTCTTCAACGACAAGTGATTGTCGTTTATCACCCTGTTTGGAATAAAGAAAATGAGTAGATAAGGATCACAGTGATCAATACAATTGATTGATCCAACAAGGAGTGAAAGTGACATCATCAAAAGTCTGAGCAATAATGTATCATCTAAAGGTATAATTTCCTCATCAATATCACTCCCAAGGGCTTTATTTTCCATAGCTCTAATAACTGCGCAATCTGTATATATATATCAGGGAATTAGTTTTTAATAGGATCAACTTTCTGATCGAAACAAGGTTGTCAGTGACAAGTGCATTACCAATAATCTTATCTCATCGCCTAGTAATAAATGAATGCCCTCAGTGGCTAGAATATATACCATCCGATTGTCATGGGACCTGAGACTAATTCTGATGACAAATTTACACAATGGAGAGGAACATTAACAAGGATTCACTCTACTCCCTGAATAAGAACATTATAATTAGAAGATTACTTTTCCCAAAAAGGCAAGGTACTGATAATAAAAGACTCAAAGAATCTTCCGTGTCCTTTAAAATGTTAATAGGAATATGATTAGCTGAATTAACCTAGAATGATATAGAGCCCTTAAACATGAATGAGTTATAATTCTGAATTATAAAATCAGAATGGGGTTTATAAGACCCAACACATGTATTGCTTTCAATACATGACCGTAATTTGATCTCTTAGAAGAAAAGCATTTGAAATATGTTTGTCCTAATACTGATGCTTAATTTTAATTCGTGGAAATCAGCAATAACGTGTCATTTCTTCTAACGATAGGTACACGTATAAAGAAATAGGTATTTTTCATCAAGCTTATCATAAACGTGATTTCTAAAAGTTTTTCCAGATTGACATTTAGTAGGGCTCGTATTAAACACCATTAGATTGTTGCCAAAATAAACTTTGTGAGCTAAGGAATACTCGACGGTAGTATGAGCAGCGTTTTCCAAAGTTTCGATCTTATGCTCGTCAAGATAAGTCTCAGTGTCAATATATACACCGTTCTTGAACTTCTTAAGTAATGCAATCTTCATCAACCTTCTTGGCTAAGCACCATCTATCAAATAACCGTTCCTTTTCTCTTGCACATTTGACACGAGTTTGTCCAGATTTTTATAGTTCCTGAATTTGTGCCGATAAGCCTCAAAGACTAACATATAACTCTTTAAGATGCATTAATTAACCAGATCCTAGTCAACACTTTGCTGTTCTTTGAGTGAATTGTAAATATCATTAGCTTTACCAGTAAATAAAAATTGTAATCATATAGTCAAATGTTCCATTGGCCATTTCAAATTTTCAGCAATTGTTTCAAACTGAGAAAAATATTTTCCTACTTCTTTTTTTCTAAAAAGGGACACCAAACTAATATAATTAGTAAGACCAAAACATGAATTTGTATGAAAAGTGGAAATTTGTTTTTCACTTGCCAACTCTATTTCTTACAACCTAATTTTAAATTCCATTTTTTCTTCTGTTTGCAGTTGTATTTCCTTCTGTCTTTCTCTTTCCTCTCTCTCTCCAATTGTAACTGCATTTGTTTCTCTTCTTTCTGTAACATCATTTGTTTCTATCTCTTTATCTTTCTAATGTTCAAGTTATCTCAATTCTAATTCCATCTTGTATTTTAATTTTAATTCCTTTGTTTCGGTGTCAGAGTTTGATACTGACTTACTGTTTGAAACCGAAGCACTTTTATAAAAAAAAAAACTTTTTCACCAAGTACAGGATCACAAAATTTTTTTGTATCTTTTGCTTCGTTAAAGAAGCTTTTTCCTCAGACAAATCATATTTTCTGGAAAGTTAAAGCAATTCCTCTTTTTCTTCAAAAGGTCTAACTATTCCTGGGTAGGAGTTGAAATAAAGATTTCCACTTTTGATGACTCCGTAAAAACACCTGTTTATTCTACTGAGGATTTAAAAACTTTTAAAAACTAGTTGAATGTAAATTTAAAAAGCAAAGTTTTCTGAAAAAATGTAGCCAAAGTGCATATATCCCGGACAAGCCCCCAATTTTATAACCTCAACTCTGGACAATATCAAATCCAGTAAAAACCATTACACAGCATCCTACCACACATCGCTTGCAAATTCTTGAATGGACATGAAGTACTCAACCAACCTTGACAACAGTACGGCAGCAAACAAAAACTAAACATATGAAGTTGAAACCGTTATCAGGATACATATGACTCCGAGTACCATAAGTACGGATGAAATTATTCCAGTTGACCCCGAACATGAACAAGAAACACACCAAGAACAAGAACATAAAAGAGGAGATATTGAGGAAGAAGCACAAGAGGAAGAAGATAAATGCAACTCAGATCAACAAAAATTAGCAGATATGGGACGTCAGGACGCTTTGGAGGATACAAAGAAGGCCAGCGAATTTAAAATATCTGAAAAATACATGGTTTGGAAATCCCTATGGTCCGTAAACATAGATCACATGCATGTCAGTTTGGAGTTCGAATCTTCTAGAACTACTACCGCGAGGCTTATGAAAAACGCCACATGTCCAACCTGGTGGAGGTTGCTGAACTACTTAGCAACATGGGTTTGATGCCTGCCTTGAACAGTACCGCATTTACCATTGTGCTTAAGTGAGTTAAGCACAGGGCCCCTGTTGGCCAGGAAGGTCCATCTTCTTGGCAACAAAAACATTACGATGAATTTTTCAAAAGTCTGTGGCTAGTTTAACTACTTCTAAATTTCCTGAGTGTAAATGTCAGACTACCTGTGTAGGCCTACCTGGCCTACCACCATCATTACCCGAATATGTTACCTCATAAAATAAATTGCACAGGGCCTCATTTATCCTAACTCAGTCACTGACACCGAGCAGCAGTTCAAAGAAACTCGAGCGCGGCATAATGGATGGAAGATGACATCGCCAACAAAAAATTCAGTCTGCCGTCCTGACAGCCATTGTAAGGACTATTATTAACCAAATACCTCATTTGTTTACGGATTCTATTTTGGCTTTGAAACCCTCCTTTGTAAAACTATATAGAACCTAATTTTATTCTTTTGTCGTCGTTCAAAATTACACTTAAATTCTATTATTGACGTACATAGTTAGGAGTTTCTTTGACTCGTACTCTTTAGACTATTTTAGGTTATAATATGTACACTTGTTACACTTAATTCAAAATTTAAGAAGGAAAATATTCAAATAAATATAAGCGTGACTCTATTAGCAATTGTGGCTGACACATATTTGACCATAAGGAAATGCCGTAAAATGGACCTTGTACGCCTATGGCGTTTCAAATGGTGTTCTGACTGACACCTGTGTCACCCGTCTGAGATTTTTCACACACACCCCTTTTCTGTTCAGACAATCAAAGACGAATGTGTTGGCCGATTCCACTCGTTTAGTAATCAGGTGACCCGAAGAGGATCTACGCAAGGAACCGAGGTGACGTCATAAGGGCTTTGTCTAATCACGGCTGACGTCTCATAGTACAAATGGATAGAGTATCATTATGAGTGTGTGTTGGTACGATTTCCACTCATTAATTCCACAGTTGATGGGGACTTAATTGAATTAGGCAAAATATCTTCTAGTGCATACACGAACGTTGTTCTAATTTTCCATTCAGTACGATTAACTAAATATCCCAACTTTGTGGTAGTCAACTCATCGCACATGCATTAGAGAGCGAAAGTGACGTTAACTCAAAAAAGAAAAACGACCAGTCTGGAAATATTTGAACTATGACTCATCCAGAGCTAAAAACTGATCGAACCAGTAGTATGAAGGAAGTAGTCGATGATTATGTAACCAGTGGGCGTTTGGCATGCCGAAGTGAAATGAAAATAACTCTTTATATGGCTTTTGACGCAAGCATGAAATTTGAGCCGTCAAACCGAGTGAGACCGTTCCTGTGTCCATTGACAAATGATTGATATCATCATTCAGTAAAGGCCAAAAAGAATTACACGGATGTCAATGTATTTTCCTTTCTGCATCGAAAAACCATTTTACCAACAACTCTCCATTATAAGCAAATTTGATATTGAACCAAAGTTCTCAAACCTAACTCTAAGTCATATTACACTCAACTAAGATCACTAAAACAGTAATCAAATATTAAAGCGATTTTTATCTATTTTTCGTAGAAAAAAAATTGAATTACATTGTGTACACTAATTAAAAAAGGGTACGCATTAGGCAAATTTTTATCTCATTAGCCTAATCTCAAATACAAAGTGCTGATTTTGGCGCAATTGGTTAATAGGGCCAGCCCGACGTACGAAAAACTGCGTACATTTATTGCGCACAAAAGGCATTTTAGCTTCCGCCTCACGACTCCGAATATGTCTTTCCCTCCCATCTTTTTTTTTAGAAACTTGAAATAGGTAGTATGGTTTGCATACATAATTGCTTCAAATGGGTATTTATTACACATTTGGAGACTGATTACAAAGTGAGTTGAATGCATATTAATTTCATTTGTGAATAGCGTGTAACCGCATTCGGGTTACAGGTGTGCATGGCCAAATGGCAGATATACATGTACAATCCAAGATCAGTATGCAAGGTGTGGCATGCAACTCTAAGCATAACTTTAACATGACATGCACTCGGGGGCGTATCTAAATTTTTCGGCACAGGGGGAGGATTCTTCCTTTGGCATCCCCATAAATAATTTAAAAATGTAAATACGCAAAAGATATATTGTTTGTAAGTTGGATTTTAAACAGCACAGTGCTGTCATAAACCAAATTGGAAATAACTTTTACTTTAGAGAATTTAAATTTGGTTTGAAATCTTGTACTGGTACTTCAACTCTCCCGAAGCCATGTGTCCCCCATCCGACTGTCACCTGTGGCGAACCGATCCCATAGTACACCCTTTAGTACGCCATTACATGCACTGTCTCTATCTTACTAAAGGACGTGATTATGTGATGTGATTGTGATTTTTAACGTAGCTTTAACAATTTTTAGTCATGTCGCTACGATGTCTGCAGTGTGGCAGTTTATAGTGATGTCTAGCACTGAGGCATCATGCTGCAGACATGTAGCATCATGCCCCACCCAGTCATATTATTCTAACACCATGCTGATCAGTCCTAACACTAACCTCTTAATGCTGAGCGCCAAACGAGGAAGCTATTAGTACCATTTTTGTAAGTCTTTGGTATGACTCAACCAGGGGTCGAACCCAAGACTTCCCGCATTCGAGGCGGACGCTCTAACTACTAGACCACCGGAGCAACGATGGTACTCGGTAAGAATGCCACAGTGCAACACATAAACTTACTGATCCTCAAACGATCATTGCCCTTATATAGCGGTCCTAATCCCAGACTAACAGGCCCCACCGCACAACATGGGAACCCTCGAAACAATAAGAATTTAGTAATATGATCAGTGTCGGATTCAGACATAGCGAGGCTCTAAGCTATCGGAAACTATAGAGGTCCTATTTGGTATAAAATAAATTTGAGAAACCCCTTAAGACTAAGAATTCAGACTGTGAGGCCCTAAGCTGTAGCTAATTTAGTTTATGCCGAAATCCGGCAATGAATATGATCCATTAGTCTATCCACTCTAGAAATATAATGTGATTCTACGTCCCGAACATAAAGATCTTACTACACTAAGCAGTAACCAATTGCTAAAATACCCTTTAAAATTAATACTAATGAAAAAGGTAACAATATGAACTATAAGAGATTAAGACACAAGGGTCATACAGTTAAAAGTTAGACACTCGATGCCAGTCCAGATCATCAAAACCCAGACGGCAACGAGTGGATAAATTAAGAACAAATAGCCAATGACATCAGAACTAAGTATATAAGGTAGTAACAGGACTAGACCACACGTTTCTCAGAATGCAATGATTAAGCGAAAATAATCCGTGTATACCAAAGAAATTAAATATTTAATAACCTAAGCCATGGATTAAGCTGGACATACATACGTACGTAGGTACGTACGTACGTGCGTGCGTGCGTACGAACGTACGTACGTACGTACCTGCCTGCCTGCCTGCCTGCATCCATCCATCCATCCATCCATCCATCCATACAAACATACGTACGTACGTACGTACGTACGTACATACATACATACATACATACATACATACATACATACATACATACATACATACATACATACATACATACATACATACATACATACATACATACATACATACATACATACATACATACATACATACAATCCTTTCCTAACCATTTTATAACCAAACCTTATGCCTTGCTCACAACCACGATGACAGCGTTTGTTTTCTAAATTCTATTTTAAAAAGAAAACGTTTGCATAAGATGGAATTCGACATTTTTTTCTTACATTTGGCAAAAGAAGCCCAATTTTCAGACCTTGACCTATTGGAGTTCTCCACAGTGCTTGGGGCGCTTTCTGTCACAGATTTCCTCCTTTTCATCTTCACGAATGATTACTTATTAAGTGTGCGGTTCACGTAGTACGATGTCGCATGGGTGCTTCGCACACTATGTGCACATTACCCGAATGTATATAGCTGACTGGTAAGGTAAGTTAGTCAAGTGTTCCATCACCTCGCATTCCAGTACCAGCCTTGGTCTTCAGCACACCTAATATTCTATAAATGGGGATTTCGCCGCGCGAAAGAAGTTCATTCATATGTCGACGATGTAAAATATGAACAAGTTACATCAGAACATAAAGACTTATGGATTCACTTTTTCCGAGGAGATTATAAAATTATTAACACCCTGCCAAAGGAATGTCTATTGGAAAATTACAAAGTGAGTTAGCTCCTAACATGGAATCTTTATACAACAACATACTTTTGTTTAAAAAATAACAGATACAATGAGAGAAGGTTTAATTATATACAATGGGAAGAAGGACTAAACGACCTTAAAAAAAAACTGTAGGCCGATTTCAATCCTAAAAACACCTATAAGATCTTGAGCAAATACTAGCAAATATAATAAAACATTGTATGAATACAACAATAAATAAAAATCAAACGTGATGTTATTAGAAACGATATCCAAAATAATGTTTTATATATTAGAAGGATAATTGACTTTATAAAAGATGCAGGCCATGGGGGCGCTATGATGCTTCAAGACCAAGAAAAAAACTTTTGACAG
>JAEAOA010001706.1:600000-857500 GCA_016746295.1 Potamilus streckersoni
TGTATTATTTATGTACAAATTTCAGGAAGAACTATAACAACAAAGTAATTTTTATAATTTTTTGTAGCTTTATCACAGTCACTAATGACTCTCTTAATTTTAAATCATGTTGAGTTTGCATAAAAAAGTACAACGACAGCAAAGAAATATTTATATGCACCAACTATGAACATAACAACAGCTAAGATGTTAACATGTTCACATGACAATTCAGAAATACTGACAAATAAAGAGATTATTGTATGGGGTGGGTAAATTATCTTTGAATGATAGTACCTGTCACTTATGTTCATGAAAATTTTGGAAGTGCAAGTTTTTTAAGGTATACATTATGTTTCATGACTCAAGAACAAACTGACATGTTTCTAAATTTAAGTAAATATGGATCTCAGCTCAAGTTAAGTTGCCACTGAAGGACACTCTACATAAAGATGGCAACTACATGAATTGTGAGCTATACTAGTGGACTGTTTGACTTATGCAGAACACATGACATTTCTTATCAAGGCATCATTCCTCTTAAAAACACTTACAAAAAGAATATTCCAGTTGAACAGTAGAAGGCATATCTGGTTAAAGAGAATTGCCACCCATATAATAGTGTAATAGTGAACTGTACATCAAATATGTGCCCTATTATTGCTTATATAATTCCTAAATAGTTACTAACTAATCTCTAATATCATTGAAAATGGTAATCATAACTGTATCTAATAATGTAATTTTGCAAACATTCTTTAACAATGAAATGATTCTTTTGGTGTTTTTTTAACACTTGATTCAAAAACTGTTTTCCACTCTTTCTCTCCTTAATGTGAATATGGTTCATTCTTAGAAACCTTGCATGTTCAAGTCTCATTATTGAAATGGACTTTTTTCCACAGTATGTATGTTTGTTTCAATTCACAAATTGATAATGATAATTTTCAGACAAATTTTCCTGTTAGCATTAATGATATGGTTTCAATGTCATTAGGATATGCAATATTGATATTCCATTAAAACTTGGGGTGGAAAAAAAATCTTATGTGATTTTGTCTGAAGCCAACAATAACAATGCAAAACCTCTTCCTGCAGTATAAAACTAAAACTATTGTTCTTTCCGCACACTATCATGAATGATATTTGCTTCTGTTTCTCACTGAACTGTGCCTTGTAATGTGGTTAAAATTACAAAATTTGTTTTGTGTATGAATGTTTTAAACAGTAATTACATGACATACAGCACATGATCATTCATTCTGTATATGCTTAGAAAGACTGGTCTGTGTAATTCACCATGTTTATCCTGAGTTCTGGAAGTGTCCTTTCTCATACTGCAAAGAAATCAATCATGGTAGGTAAGCACATTATCGTTGAATATTGCTGAATAGGGAATTTGGTCACTCTTTGATAAACAAATTAACTTTCCATAGGTAATGGCGGCATCAAAAAATTTGATGTAGACAGTCCACCTGTTTTAGCATGTACGAGTTGTGTTGTGCTCTATGTTGAGTCAAATAGAGTTGAAATACTTAGTGCGTGAAACGAATTAGTTACTATTGGCTACATTTAATGAAGCTAACCTAAAAATTTACTAAACTACAGACTAGGATATCCTTCGTGATAATGTGCGGAACGAGCTTATAGTATATTATGCTGGTGACAATACTTTGCACTGAATGGATGAGAACTCTCAAAAGGCCACTCTAGTCCTACTACGTAAGACTCATCAGGGAGAGTACTTGAACAAAAACATGAGCTGTGTCTTACATTGTAGGACAAAGGCTACCCAGCAAAATAGAATGGATTTAAAAGCCAATTATTAAAATGTCGCTACTTTAACTCCCTTATCACCTCCCACCCTCCCGAACAGTGGTTATTCTATCACCCCCCCCCCAAAGTTGAAGAAAAGAAAAATAGATACACGAGTAGGAATCAAAACTTACATTTTGAGTTAATGCAGGAAAATGTCATATGTTAAAGTATATACTCTTTAATTCTGATCTGCTGATTAAGATGCGAATATTTATGTTCTATATAACAATGAACACCTGTAACACTCCACAGCAGCCGCCAAACGTCGTCTTGGTGATTCTCAAGTAAGATCTCGTGAAGATAAAAGTTTTCAAAACTAAAATAACATTTTTCGGTATTCAAAGCTAAAATTTATTGTAAAAATTATATATTAACAAAGATTTATCAATAAAAGATGTTATTATTAAGCTTGTGTAAAATCTCGAAATTATTTAATAGCTCGAGACTTTGATGCCTAGGAAACAAAAATTCATACGCACTTCCGAGACCTACTTATCACAGTTCTTCTAGTTAAAAGGAGTTTCAGATTTTAAAAAGAAATGTTTTATCAAATATTGATGAAATTGATTATTATAAAAAGAATAAAACAATTGAAGCCATCGATTTCACATTTTAATATACTTGTCTAAGAATTTTAGTGTGGATCACTTTTTGTATCGTAGGACATTTATGTTGATGTTAGTTGTTATGTAAACAACTTAAAAAATGGAGGAAGAGGTTCATAGTGGTAGCGACAATATCGTGACGGACTTCGCCACATACGAACAATTTCTTGATTCACAGATAACTTCTATGGACTTGTTCTACCTCGAAGTATGTTAAACTTTTGTATTTAAAACATGTCAAATTTTATTCATGGAGCTAATGGATAGTATCCACAACAATCCAAATTTCGATTATGTTTAATTTAGTTTGGAAAATTGTGCTTATATTCACTGGCATGCACTTATTCAAGGAGTAAGTGTCTACATCACTATTTTGAGATGATTCTGAAAAACTTTCTAGTGAGTAATTCGCTCCTTTCCTAGTCGACAATCACCAATATTACCGTTAAAGTGGTACACTATGAGGTTAGTGTTAGGATTGGTCGGCCTGGTTTCAGGATCATATAACTGGGTGGTACACGTTTGCGGCATGATACCCTACTGCTAGACATGACTGTAAACTGCCAAAGTGCAGACATCGTAGCGATATGACTGAAAAATTGTTAAAGCTACATTAAAAATCCCAGTCACATACCCTGGTTATATAGCTATGATGTCGTAGCCTCCACTTGTTTTGTTGTGTGTCCACAAGGTAGGACTAAGGTACTAATATTAGTACTACCTGGTTATACAGTTAAAAGTTTGGAAAAACAAATCAAAACAAAAAAATAAAAACAAACAAACAAAACATGCATCCGGAATTGTTGCATACAGTTATTGCTACTGCTCAAAATATTACATCTCAATATGATATTGATTAAGCTGTCTTGAAAGCACTTAAAAAAGCAAAGACTGGAAAACATATTTTTACAGAGATTAAAACAACAATGCAAAAATACCCTACAATGATTGAAAAATGTGAAAGGAAAAGTAGAGACCAGTGTGAGAAGCAGTTTTCATGGTTGAAAAAGATTAATCACAGAGCAATTTGAGAGTGGTATAAGTCTGTTGCAAAGTAAATTAATTCCACTCAGAATGCTAATAACTTGCAGCTAGTTGCCTTTAGCTGTCATGAAAGTTAACCAGAATTATTTTATTATTTGTGTAGAGATTCCTCGCTATGCAAAAAGACAGTCCACTATGCCATCGAGAAAACCCTTGAAATTAGTGTGAAAATGATGACTGCAAAGCAGCAGCCTTTTACCAAAAAAGAGTAAATAAATTAATGAGAATAAGGGAGAAGCATCCTGAAAATTAAGTCTTTGAGTGCAATATGTAGTTTTTGAGTGCCATATGTAGGTACAAACAGAAAAAGTGAAGAAACTTATTTGAAAAAGTAGTTTGCAGATGGTACAGTATGGATTAAAACAAATTGGTAAAGTACTGATAGTCTTTCTATCCTTTTGAAAGTGAGGAATGATAAGCTTATGACCAGGGACTCTCAAAAATAGGCTGGGGACTCCCAAATTCTATGAGTGATGAGTCCATGACTCCTCATCTTGAAACTTTGTTGAGAGCCCAGAAAGTGTTTTTGTTTCACATTGGGAAAAATGGTTGCCTGGCCTTAAATGTTGGTTGCTGGCTTCAAGGCAATGGGTTTTTCTACCCCTGAAATGATGTACAGCAAATTGAACAAGGTACAACAGTCACATTGTCATTGGCTTAGATATAAATAGCTGTCAGCTGTAAGCTTTAAGTGCAGATTAGATATGGGGAAAGTTTGGTTTTTAATGGGTCGATTAAACAGTTATCATTGAGGTTTTTGTATACTGTATACATGTCAATCGACTGTGACAAATGTAGCCTCAGTATCATATGTGCATTTTATTCAGATAATAATCAAATTAAAACTATAAAGAGTTGAATTCCATGTTGGAGTAGTTTAAAATAGGAAAAAATAAATCTTTATTGTTGTATTGGCAGGAGTTTACTGTCAAAAATGCATCATTTTAGCAAAAACTTTCTATATACCATGAATATTGTGTTATTCATTCATGATGTAATGCATTGATCATTTTACTTTTTATGCATGCTTATGGCATTAAGATTTTTGAAGAGAATAAAATATCTTAATGATGCAATGTTTTATTTCTTATTTTAAACAAATCTGAAATTAAATTAAAAAAACATTTAAAAAATGGAGAGGCTGTAAGCAGTCAGTTTTTACACCATGGTCTAATTTGCACATCCAATTATAAATCACCAGGGCTTAACATAAATTCAGTTGATTACTTGTCGAGCTGGGCAAGTGAGATAGAGCTTTATACTTGCCCTGTGATGGTTGGTATTCAAGGGATGACTAGCCATCTAATTAATGAAGATTTCTGGAATTGAGTACAAATACAAAATTGCATAGTATCCCATAGTTTCACCTCAATTTTTTTTAGAATCATTGACAATTAATACAAAAATTAATAAGGATTTCTTTCTTTTACTAGGATGAGGAATTAGCTCGTCAACTGGTTGAACTTGGCTATAGAGGTAGTGGAGAGGTTTTGAAGCGAGAAGAATTTGAAGCCAGAAAGGCTGCAGCAGAGGCTAGTCGGCTATCAAAAAGGAGTCAGCAAAAGTATGTTCTCAGATGCAGAAAAGATGGTGTTTATATATTGGTGCCTTGAACCGTAGTGAGCATAGCACAAAACAATTCTGAATGAAGTCTTGTTCACTCAGCCTTCGACAATACTGTAAAATTTCAACTGCATTATGAATCAGACAGATGTTCATTATCAAAATAAAGCATACAAAATAATTTCATATTTTCTTCTGAAGTTTAACAAGTCTTAGATGCTTGAATAGAGATGTCAACATTTTTGGAAATTTCTACTGTTTACCTGTTAAACCTAACAATTGGTTACCTGTGTATCCGATCAAAAAGAAATTGTATTAAATGTGTACCTTAACTGCTTTGTTGTAGGTTCACACATGCTAACCCTCAAGAGAAGTATAAGGATAATTTATTACTAATATAAGTGGCAAAAAGCATAATCTGAGCATAAAAAGAGTAATCTGTATATTACATGCCATCATTGCAAAAAACTGGATGTAAAACATACATATTTATTTTATTTAATATACATTTATTTTTACTACTTATCTGGGTATGCAGTTAAATTTTTTGTCACAGATCAGCTAAATTTATGTGTATTAGTAGTTAATACAAGAGTATAGACAAAAAAGAAATGAATAAATTGTTTATGTATAACACTCCCTTTAGCTAGTCTACACATCTACAACTTTCACAAATAAAAGTCCACAAATGATGACTGTTGTGGTATCCTCAGCCTGCCAGGGTTTGTCCCTTAACAACTGTTTGGTGTAACATGTATTTAAGTTTAACAAAATCCCTCTCCTCTAACATTTTTTAATCAAATAACATCCAACAGTCACATCAATGTAGCCCATTGTTTAAAATAATATCTGGTGCCATTTATTTTCTATTTAGACTGGTCTGCTATGAATATAGTATCAAAATAGAATGAATCTATGAGAATTGGTTTCCCATTCAAGAATCCAGTCTATTCTCTTGGAACGGTTTCATGTAAAATTAATACAAAAATCAGCATATTTACACAGATGGTCAATTTTTATTAGATTTTTTTTTTCAGTGTTAGTAAATAACAAAGATTTTCCTTATATTTAAATATTTCATGAAAAATGTTTTCCTAACATGGTATAAACAGATCATGTTACGGCAACCAAGTTTTTGTGTTGCCTTTGCCATGATAAAAATATCAGCCTTGGGTTTCCCACTAATAAAAAAGTTCCAGTAAACAAGTATGTCAACAGTGGACCTGACTTGCACCAGCTGTACTTGCACCAGGGATACATACTTGAGGCTAAAAAATAATTTGTTCAACTGGACATTCATGTTGTGCTTTCTTTCATTTGAATTCTAGTACATATTTCAAAAATTATTTTATCAAATATTTCTTAATCAGTACTTACTGTTGCTGTCATTGAAAGGTATTGTCCTAGTTAATTTTATCAGGATCTCAAAACAAGTATGTTTAAGTCACAAGAAAAATGGCACATGAACCATGGACAGGCATAAAATTAGGATGGTCTAGCTTTAAATATCACTGTTGATTCTTACATAGGTCATGAAAGAGAGGAGATAAGTATCCTCTCATATATTATTATATAGTACATGCATGACAGGTGAATTATAAGCAACCACACAAGCCCCTTTGATGATGAATAAATGAACATGCAACACGAGTCTCAAACTGCAATTGCTATTCTGTTCTCAATTTGAACATGGAATACTTTTTGTAAACAAGTACCCGATTGTTCATTACCCAGGTTATTATCAACAGGTTGGTACCTTTATGCTTGAATGGCAATTGCCTGTTTAATTGTGTGTTTGATTTGGATTTTTAAGGTAGTTTTAAGAATATTTCAGTTACATCGCTATAATGTTTGCAGTGTGACAGTTTATAGTGATATTTAGTAATGGGGTATCATGCAGCCGATGTCCCACCTAGTCATATTATCCTGACACCAGGTCAACCAATCCTAACACTAACCTCTTAATGCTAAGCACCAAGTGAAAGAGCTTTTAGTACCATTTTTGTAAGTTTTTGGTATGACTCGAATGGGGATCTAACCTGCAGCCTTTCACATCCAAGGTGGATATTCTAACCACTAGGCCTCTGGAGCCATCTATTTAAGTACTTAGAATGGAAGGTTGTAGGGAATGTACAGAATACACAGGTGTTTAACTTTTAAGATTCAATTACTGTAATCTAAAACTAACGTTGAGTTAGATTTGTTTTTGCAGAACATGTATGCTTCCACTATAGACTATAAACTTTATCTCCAAACCATTTAGAAAGATATGAATAGTTACCCGTAGTTGCATGAAAATTTGACATCTACATATGATTACAATTAAGCCAATTTTCTTGAGTTTTTGTTTAATTAAGTTTAGAAAGTATATTTTAAGAAAGACCATAACATTAAATAATTTGTACAGATCTGAATTTTATTATCATAAGATGAAAATACAATTATTTTCTTATGAATACAAATATACTTATCAAAATTAGCCTACCACAAGTGGTTTGTACATAATTTCAAATCTTAACATGATTTTTTAAAATATAATTTTCAGTGTTTTTTAAAAGGATTGTAAATAAATTTCAAATATTTTGCAATTATTAGGTTGTTTACGTAGAAAAATTGCTTATCAGATTTCATTTGTCTAAAGTGGATTTTGCTTAAACTTACTTAAAATGACTTTTGGCAAAAATGTCTATGTTATGTAAGTTCATAAAAGTGTAATAAAAAAATTAAAAAAATTGCTTAGTTCTCAGTTGCTTGGCATGATTTGAAAGTGATGTTAAAACCCACAAAAAAGAAAGAGCTGTCATGGCTGAAAAGAGAGAGAAAGATTTCACAAGTAATTCTTCCATTCATAGGAGTGTAGTACTCAAAGTTAAAACATACTTTTGTTCTTTTCTTATTTTAAAGAACATTAGCTAGCTCTGGGAAGGAACTCAAGGATCCATTTTTGCAAGCTCTTGCACAAAGAGAAGAAGCTAACAGAAGTGGAAAAATGACAGTGAGTTTTAAATCATGTTTGTTTATCCTTTATGTGATCAAGATTATACTTTTATTGAACAAATCTGCTTATGATCACTACATACTGTTGCACATAGAGAGCGAGCTGATGGGTTTCATCATATCTCTCCCAGATCTTGATCCAGTACATGTCCCACCCCAAGGTTAGATTTTTCATTAGTCGATGTCTATTCATACCTCTTTTACTGCTTAGAAGGAAAAAGGTGATAAAAACTAAGATGTAAATAATTATTTATGTTCAAACAATATATCTGGTAATGAAAACAATATAGATTTGTGGTAGTTGGCCAGTTGCAATGTCAAGTATTTGATGGTCATTAGGGCAACATATTTTTTGAGGTTAAATTCACCCCTTTGGCAAGGTAAAAGATTAATTGATGTTGAGGTTGAAGTAAAAGAGATTATATTTATGCATATATACAATTTGTCAGTTAAATAATAATTTGTTAGAAAAAAAGTAATTAAAAAGTCATGTAATTTGTTATAATAAATGTTGATAGATAAGAAGTGTATACTAGATTTAAATGAGAATAAGATCTGGAGTGGAAAATGCCATGGTGCAGTTTATTTCAAGTTAGCTAGATATTTGAACATATTATTTTCATTAGTTACTAGCACACTAATTTTATTATAATAATCTAAGTGTTTATGAAAAATATGAATGCATAGGAGTACAGTGAATACTACAAAGCTAAGGTGGCAAAACTGTTGAAGCAAATAAGAATTATCTTTTTTTGTAACACTATTGGTATATTATTTTTCTTTGTCCCTCTGTAATGTTGTATGTCCCCCAAGAGTGGAGCATGGGGGGTTTATTTAGTTTCCCACTCTAATGTTTTTTTTTTTTTGGCAAGGAACATTAAACATTAATTACACAGCATACTTACTTCATGTAATACAAAGTGGGACTTAACTAATACATCACACTAGATACAACTTCAAGTAGTACTAAGTGGGACTGAAACAGTACACTGGATACAACTTCTTCATGTAGCACTCAGTGTAAAATAAACTAATATAGCATACAAGATGCAACTTCAAGTAGTACTAATTGGGATTTGAACTAATACAGCACACTGGATACAACTTCAAAGTCAACATAATGTGACTTTAATACAGCACATTAGATACAGCTTCAAGTAGTACTAAGTGGGACTTAAACTAATACAACACACTAGTTACAACTTCAAGTAATGCTAAATATAATTTAAACAAAAACAGCATGCTACAAATAATTTCAGGTGGTACAGAATGGGACTTAAACTATTACATCACACTAGGTACAACTTCAAGTTCTACTGAAATGGACTTAAGCAATAAGTAGTACTAAATGTGATTTAAATTAATACCACAACATACTAGAAACTAACTTCATGTAGTCCTAAATATGGTTAAGAACCATTTAGTAGTACAGAATGGGACTAAAACTAATGCTGCACACTAGATACATCTTATGGCTGTATGGGACTTAAACTAATACAATATACTAGATATGAGGGACTTGATACTGCACACTAGATACAACCTTAAGTTGTACTAAATGGGAGTTAAACTAATGCTACACACTACATAAAACTTAAAGTAGTACTGAAAGCGACTTAAACTGAACCAGGGATACATTGTTACTGCCCTACAACTTGTGCCACTCAATAGAAACAGTGTCAAAATGTCAATCACTGCAGCAGTTGTTAATTGTAGGCTTATAGTTAAAGTTAAAGCTCCTTCAAAATGTTGTTTGATGTCATTTGCTGGCTCAGTTCAGTGAATACAGATGTCATTTAATTGAGCACAGTTTATCACCATACCATAAGTACCTGCCTTTTATTCTCTGTACAATGAATAATGTGATTTTAAATTGTCAAACACAATAATATGATTGTGATTTGATAAACATTTCCAAACATGCATCCATGAATGGAGAAGGGATTCTCAAACATTAAAATCAAGTCTTTTCTTAAGTGAAGCTTCATTTATGAACTGGTATTTCTCAGATTTGTTTACTATGCTTACTTTCTTATAGTCTTTGACATGAATAATTATGAGGAACAGTCACATATATTAATCAGGATAAATTGTATTGGATAATGTGAGCTTGTTACTTATTTGTAGGCAGCATGTTTCAAAACAACTTTTGTTATGAAACTTAGTGTATAGGTCAGTATTGACAAGAATTTTGACAATATTGAGTAGGAGTCTGATTTGTGAAGATTATTTAAATTCTGGCAGTTGAGTGAGTAAGCTTAGTTCAACACTTGAAGAAGTTAAATACATTCAAGCCTTGCTACATCATGTCCATAAGCCAAAGGGCAAATATCAGCTCAGTTGGGCCTCTTGTTGAACTGATTTATTTTCCTAACAGTAGTTAAGACATCATACATATCTTTGTTTTGCATGCCAGACAATTATCTTCATTCGTGACAAGAATGCTCGAGGACAGGAGATATCTGGGTATATTGATTATGCTCATAGAATGAAGACGGAGGATTTTGAACCTTACTTTGCTGGACGAAAGAGATTACTTCCAAGACCATCCGATCTCAGGTAAGAACACAAGAAAAGCATTTCCAAGTTACATGAGGAATATACACTCCCTTTGAACATACAGTGTACATCCCTTTAATAGGCTTACAAGGATGCTTCATAAGAATAACACAAGCACTACTCATATTGGGGACTGGCATCCATTTAGTCAACTATTATACATTATCAGACAGTCCAATACTGTCATCCATTTAGTTATACATTTTCAGACTGCCCAATGCTTGCATCCATTTAGTTATACATTGTCAGACAGTCCAATACTGACATCCATTTAGTTATACATTGTCAGACAGTCCAATACTGACATCCATTTAGTTATACATTGTCAGACTGCCCAATGCTGGCATCCATTTAGTTATACATTGTCAGACTGCCCAATGCTGGCATCTATTTAGTTATACATTGTCAGACAGTCCAATATTGGCATCCATTTAGTTATACATTGTCAGACTGCCCAATGCTTGCATCCATTTAGTTATACATTGTCAGACAGTCCAATGCTAGCATCCATTTAGTTATACATTGTCAGACTGCCCAATGCTGGCATCCATTTAGTTATACATTGTCAGACAGTCCAATGCTAGCATCCATTTAGTTATACATTGTCAGACTGCCCAATGCTGGCATCCATTTAGTTATACATTGTCAGACAGTCCAATGCTAGCATCCATTTAGTTATACATTGTCAGACTGCCCAATGCTAGCATCCATTTAGTTATACATTGTCAGACAGTCCAATGCTAGCATCCATTTAGTTATACATTGTCAGACTGCCCAATGCTAGCATCCATTTAGTTATACATTGTCAGACAGTCCAATGCTAGCATCCATTTAGTTATACATTGTCAGACTGCCCAATGCCGGCATCCATTCAGTTATACATTGTCAGACTGCCCAATGCTGGCATCCATTCAGTTATACATTGTCAGACTGCCCAATGCTGGCATCCATTTAGTTATACATTGTCAGACTGCCCAATGCTGGCATCCATTTAGTTATACATTGTAAGACTGCCCAATGCTGGCATCCATTTAGTTATACATTGTCAGACTGCCCAATGCTGGCATCCATTTAGTTATACATTGTAAGACTGCCCAATGCTGGCATCCATTTAGTTATACATTGTCAGACTGCCCAATGCTGGCATCCATTTAGTTATACATTGTCAGACTGCCCAATGCTGGCATCCATTTAGTTATACATTGTCAGACAGTCCAATGCTAGCATCCATTTAGTTATACATTGTCAGACTGCCCAATGCTTGCATCCATTTAGTTATACATTGTCAGACTGCCCAATGCTGGCATCCATTTAGTTATACATTGTCAGACAGTCCAATGCTAGCATCCATTTAGTTATACATTGTCAGACTGCCCAATGCTAGCATCCATTTAGTTATACATTGTCAGACAGTCCAATGCTAGCATCCATTTAGTTATACATTGTCAGACTGCCCAATGCTGGCATCCATTCAGTTATACATTGTCAGACTGCCCAATGCTGGCATCCATTTAGTTATACATTGTCAGACTGCCCAATGCTGGCATCCATTTAGTTATACATTGTCAGACAGTCCAATGCTAGCATCCATTTAGTTATACATTGTCAGACTGCCCAATGCTAGCATCCATTTAGTTATACATTGTCAGACAGTCCAATGCTAGCATCCATTTAGTTATACATTGTCAGACTGCCCAATGCTGGCATCCATTCAGTTATACATTGTCAGACTGCCCAATGCTGGCATCCATTTAGTTATACATTGTCAGACTGCCCAATGCTGGCATCCATTTAGTTATACATTGTAAGACTGCCCAATGCTGGCATCCATTTAGTTATACATTGTCAGACTGCCCAATGCTGGCATCCATTTAGTTATACATTGTCAGACTGCCCAATGCTGGCATCCATTTAGTTATACATTGTCAGACTGCCCAATGCTGGCATCCATTTAGTTATACATTGTCAGACTGCCCAATGCTGGCATCCATTATATTAGGCATATAATCAAACTTTATCTTGATTATTGGTATTATCATATCTTTCATGAGATCAAACTAATCAACAACCATACATTTAAAACAAAGCACTGGTTACAAATTAAGCGTAACACTTGCATATTTGATGCATTTAGCCTGAAGAAAATCTGCACAAGGAGATTGACCTTATGCCAATTTAGTTATAGTTTGATTCTGACCTGATGTCAATTTAGCAATAGTTTGATGTTGACCTGATATTAGTTTAGTTAGAGTTGGATTTTGACCTGATGTCAGTCTAGTTATATTCTGTTTTTCACCTGATGTCAGTTCAGTTATTGTTTGATTGATATCACTTAGATTTCCAAATGAATATCATCAAGTGCTGTTAGCTTTTTCAAGTCGGGCAGCGTGCTGCTTTAGTGCACATCACCACAAACAGAATTGAGAATCTCTGTGAAATGGCTCTAGCACATCCAACTGTATCATTAGCAACTGAAATGGCAGGAGAATGATGTTTTCTGACACTTGTGTGATACATAATTCCTTCTAAAAGAAATGATATTGTTTATCTAGTTTCTTCAGTGTTTCACACAAAACACAACTAAAATGAGCCCTTACTGTTTATCTAGTTTCAATGTTTCACACAAAACACACCTAAAATGAGCCCTTATTGTTTATCTAGTTTCTTCAGTGTTACACACAGAACACACCTAAAATGAGCCCTAGATTCTATAACATATAAATAAAAAAAAAACAAACTTGCCTCAGATTGTCATTACTTCACCATAACCAATAATTGTCCCTTGCTTCCCTGAGTAAGTTTTTTTTATTGTAGTAATTCCATCTTTGCACCACATCATTTTTAGCATAGCAATTTGAACAGCAATATTATTTGCATTTGCAAGGACTTCTTGATGACCATGAACATGATGACAAGGACTTTTACAATCCTGATGACCATTAATGTTATTACAAGAACATTTAGTCTTGATGACCATTAACATTACAAGAACTTTAAGTCTTGATGACCATTAACATTACAAGAACATTTAGTCTTGATGACCATTAACATTACAAGAACATTTAGAGTCTTGATGACCATTAACATTACAAGAACATTTAGAGTCTAGATGACCATTAACATTACAAGAACATTTAGAGTCTAGATGACCATTAACATTACAAGAACATTTAGAGTCTTGATGACCATTAACATTACAAGAACTTTTAGTCTTGATGACCATTAACATTACAAGAATATTTAGAGTCTAGATGACCATTAACATTACAAGAACATTTAGAGTCTTGATGACCATTAACATTACAAGAACATTTAGAGTCTAGATGACCATTAACATTACAAGAACATTTAGAGTCTTGATGACCATTAGCATTACAAGAACTTTTAGTCTTGATGACCATTAACATTACTAGAACATTTAGAGTCTTGATGACCATTAACATTACAAGAACTTTTAGAGTCTTGAAGACAATTAGCATTACAAGAACTTTTAGAGTCTTGATGACCATTAACATTACAAGAACATTTAGTCTTGATGACCATTAACATTACAAGAACATTTAGAGTCTTGATGACCATTAACATTACAAGAACTTTTAGAGTCTTGATGACCATTAACATTACAAGAACATTTAGAGTCTTGATGACCATTAACATTACAAGAACATTTAGAGTCTTGATGACCATTAACATTACAAGAACATTTAGTCTTGATGACCATTAACATTACAAGAACATTTAGTCTTGATAACCATTAACATTACAAGAACTTTTAGAGTCTTGATGACCATTAACATTACAAGAACTTTTAGAGTCTTGATGACCATTAACATTACAAGAACGTTTAGTCTTGATGACCATTAACATTACAAGAACTTTTAGAGTCTTGATGACCATTAACATTACAAGAACATTTAGAGTCTTGATGACCATTAACATTACAAGAACTTTTAGAGTCTTGATGACCATTAACATTACAAGCACATTTAGTCTTGATGACCATTAACATTACAAGAACATTTAGTCTTGATGACCATTAACATTACAAGAACTTTTAGAGTCTTGATGACCATTAACATTACAAGAACATTTAGAGTCTTGATGACCATTAACATTACAAGAACTTTTAGAGTCTTGATTACTATTAACATTAGTACAAGGATGTTTACAATCTTGATGACCCTTAAAAATATCACACTGACTTTACAATCTGGATAACCACTAACATTATTGCAAGAACAATGATGCTGACTATTAACATTATTGCAAGGACTTTAACAATATTGATGATAAATTACAATATTACACGGACTTGTACAATTTTATAGACCTTTAAAATTTTTGCAAAGACGTTTACAATCTTATTTACCATTAACAGTTTTACAGTGATTTCTAGTCTTGATGAACATTAACATCATTACAAGAACTTTTACAGTCTTGATAATCATCAACATTATTACAATAACTCCTTACAACCTTGATGGTCATTAATATTATTGTAGGGATGTTTACAATGATGACCAATAACATTTTTATAAGATTTTTCACTGATAACAAACAAGTTTAGAAAATTTAAAGGCTTCACCATTTGATCAATGTTTTATTCATTGATAAACTTTTGAATGTTAGGTTTTGTTTGCCACTTGTTAGAGTGGAGCAAAAGAATCAAACTTTCATTTTAATTTTTCCAAACAAATGGGTCTCAGATCTGCAGTAATTTCAATATGTGCAGATGCATTAATTGTCACTGTCTAAGGTGCTAACCTTAACACAGAAATCAGTGTAAAATGTACAGGATCCATGGCATGTGATATAGAGGTCATAACACTTTCCATCAGCACAGTATATGCATGTTTATGTCCATTATGTTCTGTGTGATTTGTAATGTGAAACAACTGACTGACAACTTGCTGACCCCCAAATCAAGCTTTGGATTGAATGCTCTACTGTTGGTATTTTGGAAGACTTAAGAACATAAACAGCCATGGAAATCTCTGTAAATGTCATTCTCTATATCCTCATGATGTATTACATAACCCCATGTCCATGTTAAGACATATCCAGCTCTCCTCTCATCCACTTGTTGAGCCATCTCTGATCAATACTATCAGATCAGTTTTGTCACAGAGTTCATCGGTATATCAGTTATAAAAATCAGAATGCTAGAATACACATTTACATGCAGCATTACAATTTCAGCTTCTACAACTGGGAAACACAGACATCAACCTCTAATCCAACACCAAATTACCAAGTCATTGCTGAGAATGCTTCAGGACTACTCTTCAAAAATAAAAGAGACAGGAAAATCATAAATGTGGACCCAAAGGTAAAAGAAAAAAAATCTTATCATTTTTTTTTCTTTTTGTAGGTTTTTATACAGTACAAAAGCTATAATGAGTAATACAAGTTCCAAAATGTTGTTGCTTTGTAAGAGGAAAATGTCCAAAAGATTTCAACACTTTAAAGTAAAGTTGCAGTATGCTTCACCATTACTTGTACATTTATAGTTTTAGAAGAGATCCATATTCAATCTGAGTATACTTGATTTATCTTTTCTTTCTTGACCCTTCAGCAATGGATGCATTATTTCCTAATCTTTTTAATATTTTTTTCACTATGAAATTATGCCTATGTGCATTTTAACTTGTGTGCCTCTGCCAAAAAAATATATCATCGTTTCATTGTGTGATGTCAGCTGTTCTAGTAAAACACACATGGGGAACCAGGCACTTTTAATGTGGAATAGTCATCCATAGATGCAATTTAAAATTTTGTATAATTTTCATATGAACAACCCTCAGCTATTTGTAGGAAATATGGGCCATATTTAAAACATTTCATACTTCTAAATGCATTTGAATATTGATTATTTTTTTTTGCAGGCCCCATCTCCTGGCGACAATTCCACAAGAACTGTGATAGAATCCAACAAATACACACAAGTTGTCATATATGATCATATCACTAGACGGAAAACATAATATACCCTTTCTATGAATCTAATGTAATGACAGTTTTACCTTTAATTTTGTGATATATCATTATATGAGACATCATCACAAATCCTGTTGGCCAAAATATTACTTGTGAAATTTGAAGAGTTTGCTGTTATACATATTCAGGAAGTTTTGAAGCCAGATTTATTCCAAAAGATATAAAATCAATATCAGTATCAACCAAGATGTGAAATTATGGATGCCATTGTGTAGCTTTATTCTTATGTTCAATATTCTGACAACTTTTGGCTTCAACAAAATGTTTAAAGACCCAAGGCTTAGTTTCATTTGCTTCTTTTTGCTTTTGAATCAGGATTAATATAGATGTTATTACAGTTACTATGAAATGTGATTCAATGAAAATGTGATTAAAAAAACTGAAATGTGATTAAAAAAGTAAAATAAAAAAGTTTACACCTTGCAACACTTGTTGCTGTAAGTTATGCAGGAAAAGAATATAACCAAAAGCAGTTACTGAATAACTATATTATACATGAGTTGCACATAACAAATAAAGTATGTGACTTAAAAAAGAATTTCTACTCAGCTTCATTATTTTTACGTGTGGTTCCTGTATTCAATATTCATTTTAGAATGCTGTTGATTAGGTATAAAAAAAAAATTTCTGAAGCTAATTATGGAAAAGGCATAATATCAAACATCAGAATCATCATGGCCAAAAGAAGGGTTTTACAGAATAATATTGTTATCAAGAAAATTACTTTTTCTAAATTTGCTTGCCCTTTGTCCATGATTGAGGGTAGAGTGGTTATGGCCTACCTGATTTTTTGCATGTTTTTATGTTATAAATAAGGAGTTTACTGATATTTAAGGTCTTGCCTTAGTTACAAACTTGGAAAGTTCTTGATGAGAACTTGTGATCTGCATCCTGGTCATTTAATTGTTGTAAGTTTTTATATAAGGTGGTGGTAAACAAAATTATTGACTCCCATTTTTTTAGTTCAGTCACTGAATTCATTTACTGTTGTATTCAGATATAATTTAAAGTCTTCATTGGAATTATAAAAAAAGTACTTTTTGTGAATTCATTCAAAGACATTCTGGATTATATCATTGTCACGCATCAAGACTGTTGGTACATCAACCCCTTCAAGACTATTGGTACACCATCTATTTTAGTATGGAAATTCATTTGGAACATTCTTTACTTTTGGACTTTTAGAATCTTTAGGATTATTTAGGATTAATTTCATGATGCGGTAAATTCCTCTTAAACTTTTTAATTTGTAAGTTAGAGAAGTAAATGTATTAGTTGATTTTTCTAAACTTATTTGTTTTCCTTCTTTCTGTTATTTAAGACCAGAATTTTTATAAAATAAGCCTATATATTCTGAGGTCTAAATGTTTGGGGTCATAGTCATTACAAATCTAATAAGAAAAGAATGGTTTCTGCTTGATATTTATTTCTTGGTGTCCCCTTGGTTAGTAATCTTAAACAATGAAAAGTTCCATACTAGTGCATACACAGTGGACTCCTAAATGCAGAGAGCTTAAGATGTGCCATTATGGTGCTTGTGTTTAATTGTGAACTGCTTGTTTATCAATATTCAAAGAGCATATGAAAATGTGACATGAAGATAGATCAATAAAATTCTTCTTAGTTTTGTTCTGAATCTCTGTGCCTTGGTGATGGATGAAAAAAAAAAATCAGTTCATATGAATCATCAGGTATTCACTATTACCAAACAGCTTTGTGACCTTTCATGTTGCAACATGGTCACATGCTGACATCCTGGGCCCAGAAGCTGGTCACAAATCTGATTTTTCAGGGCCACGTATGAAGTGAAACAATTATCATTATAGTAGCAATGCATATTTAAAGACAGAACAATTTTGTCATAATTGGAATTATAATGAAGTTATTTTAATACTGAAAAGTAATACTTTATGATCTTTAAATCCAGAAGTTATTAATTCAAACCTCTTAACAAATCCAATAATAGCAACCCAGATAGTAATTTAGACCTGCTATGTTCTATAAAGAATGGTACATGTAATTGCATGTAAAGTATATTGCTATAACCTATTTGAAATTCTTTAGATATTCAGTCTTTAGATATATATGTTGCCAATTTTCAACTATTGAATTTTATGTGAAAATAAATGAGTTAATTTATGTTAAAATATTTTTCACAGAATTCTGAACATATCTAAGAAGAAAACAAAGAGTAAGGATCTATAGAAATAAAATGAAGTTGACAACACGAGTGATATTCCCGATTTATAAATGACTATTACTTATACTACCTGTCCAGCTGTTTTAAAGAAACAACAAGTGCAAATTTCCTATATTTTATATTACCTCCTTATTGTACATGTCCAACTTTGTATGCATCTACCTCCCAGTACAGATGTCCAAATTATTTATACTACCACCAGGTGCAAACTTCCACTAAATTTAAAACTGAAATTTATAGCAATATTGTAAATGAGTGCACAATGAAACAACTTTTCCAGTTAGTCTGGAATGGAGGTATTTTGTTTTTCTGTCAATCCAGCTAAATTCTGCTTTTATCCACATCCTAGTGTGTGTATATATATATATATATATATATATATATATATATATATATATATATATATATATATATATATATATATATATGTCTGCTTCCTAGTACAAATGTACAACTATTTTTATACTACATCATTGTGAAAATATCCAAGTTTTATGTGTCTACTTCATAGTGCAAACATATGGCCTTTTTATACTACCTCCTAGTGCAAACATAGCCTTTTTTATACTACCTCATAGTGTAGTCTTTTTTTATACTACTTACTGGTGCAAACATATGACCTTTTTATACTACCTCCTAGTGCAAACATAGCCTTTTTTATACTACTTACTAGTGCAAACTTACAGCCTTTTTATACTACCTCCTAGTGCAAACATACAGCCTTTTTTATACTACATCCTAGTGCAGTCTTTTTTTATACTACTTACTAGTACAAACATACAGCCTTTTTATACTACTTAGTGCAAATATACAGCCTTTTTATACTACCTCCTAGTGCAAACATACAGCCTTTTTTATGCTACCTCCTAGTGCAAACATACAGCCTTTTTATACTACCTCCTAGTGCAAACATTCAGCCTTTTTATACTACCTCCTAGTGCAACATACAGCTTTTTTTATACTACCTCCTAGTGCAAACATACAGCCTTTTTTATACTACCTACTAGTACAAACATACAGCCTTTTTTATACTACCTCCTAGTGCAAACATACAGCCTTTTTTATACTACATCCTAGTGGTCTTTTTTTATACTACTTACTAGTACAAACATACAGCCTTTTTTATAGTACCTCCTAGTGCAAACATCTGATGTTTTAATCCAATAAGAATGTTCATGAACACCAAAATATTTCTTGAAATTTATAAACAAGAATAGTAGTAGAAGTTACCTTGCATTAATGACTGCATATGGCTGAATACACAGGGCATACAGACTGTTCTGAACCAACTAGGTATTCAGCAATATACCAAGATTTATATATGGTAACTATTGCATGACCTTGACAACGAAGAACTATACTACAATTTGTAGAACCAGATGGTAAAATAAATCATGGATGGTTTTTTTTTCTTCATTTATATTTTTAGTACAATATTCAAATTGTTTATTTTTTAGTACAATATTCATATTGATTTGTGGAGGTAAAATATTGGTTGACCATATCTCTTTAATTTAGAATGTTGAGTTCTCATGGACTGTTAGAGCTGTTTACGACACATCAGCTGTTCATCTATCAATCACGCTGTAGTGTTTTTTTTTAAAAATATCATTTTGAACCCAATATTGGCTATATCATGCCAAGAAAATGGAGCTTTGTGCCTATGCCACAGACACACCAAGAAAGCCTGCAAAGCTGGCCTGGGTGGGTATTGCACCCACAACTCTTGAATTACAAGTCCAGCACACAGGCAACTGATCTGTGGTTTCCCCAAACTGAAGGTGTACAGAAAAGGATGAATCATGAAAATAACAATGAAAATCAGAGAAGAAAAAGAAAGCATACTGTGTGATGTTCTCCATGGCATATTTGTATCGAGATTTGCTCAATAACTGGATAAATTATACAACTGGATGAACAGTAAGTACAATAACTGGCTTGTTGGGCAACTGATACCATGATTTGTCTAAGTAACAAATAATTATATTCACTAAGGCAGCCTGGATTTATAAATTCTTGTATAAACAATGGAAAGTCACCAACTGTGTTTTATAAGTCTAATTGCTTGATGAATAAAAGACAGGAATGACTGAAAATTTATTTAAATAAATACGAATTAATGTGATTTCTGACAATTATAAAACACCAATGATCCTCTGCTAAGTGAGCTTATAGCTTGTGTGAAAAAGAGTGAAAAATTCAAGCAAAGACAGCTAATTTTGGTATGATCAATCATAGGATTGATAGCTAATTTTGGTATGATCAATCATAGGATTGACTGAGCTAATTTTGGTATGATCAATCATAGGATTGACTGAGCTAATTTTGGTATGATCAATCATAGGATTGACTGAGCTAATTTTGGTATGATCAATCATAGAATTGACTGATTGGATTGTATGGAACAGCAGCAAGTAGGTCATCTGATGCCGAGGAGTAAATTGTTTTGTCCATGGACACTATGGTAGCATCTACAAGCTCATCTGCTGGTAAATTATGAACTCACACACTATGGTAATAGGCTGATCCGCTGATAAGATGTGAACTCGAAACCTATGGTAACACTCACAGGCTGATCTACTGGTAAGATAAGAATTTACACAATGGTAATATCTATAGGCTGATTGAATGGCAGGATATGAACTCACTTTGGTAACACACACAGGCTGATTTTATGGCAGAATATGAACTCACTTTGGTAACACACACAGGCTGATTTGATGGCAGGATATGAACTCACACACCATGGTAACTCCCACTGGCTTTGATAGCAGGATATGAACTCACTGTGGTAACACACAGAGGCTGGTTGAATGGCAGGATATGAACTCACTGGTAACACACACAGGCTGATTGAATGGCAGGATATGAACTCACTCTGGTAACACTCATAGACTGATTGAATGGCAGGATATGAACTCACTGTGGTAACACACAGGCTGATTGAATGGTAGGATATGAACTCACTCTGGTAACACACACAGGCTGATTGAATGGCAGGATATGAACTCACTCTGGTAACACACATAGGCTGATTTGATGGCAGGATATGAACTCACTTTGGTAACACACATAGGCTGATTTGATGGCAGGATATGAACTCTGGTAACACCCACAGGCTGATTTGATGGCAGGATATGAACTCACACACCATGGTAACTCCCACAGGCTGATTTGATGGCAAGATATGAACTCACTGTGATAACACCCACAGGCTGATTTGATAGCGGGATATGAACTCACACACTATGTAACACCCACAGGCTGATCTGCTGGTAAGATCTGAACCTATACACTATGTCAACACATACTGACTGATCTGGTAGGATCTAAACCAATACCCTTTCAGTTGCAAATTTTGCACTGCAACCACTACATCTCCTATCTCCATTTGTTACAATATATGGCTTGCAGCATCAAGCCTGCAGGGGGGGGGGGGGCTGACCAATCAGGATCAAAGCAGAAAAATCTTGTGTTGTTGTTTTGGGCTTAGTGACATTTCCCAGTGCAAAATAGGCTATACACTGGCAGCCAGTATAATTGGTGGAGGAAAACCCCAGTAAGAACCACCAGCCAATGAGAAGCTACTGGCAGCTTTCTTACATATTCACACTGGCCTAGCCCGAGACTTGAACCCACTTTGCTAGAACTGAGATGGCAGTGATCAGGAAATGTGAGCACTATAGACCAATTGTCCAACTGGAGCCCTGGCAGATCTTGTGTCATAGTAAGTATACATACAGAGCATCTTGAAACACCAAAACAATTATTAACATTTATTATGATGACAACTGTATCATTCTTATCAATTATTATGATGATAACAACTTTATCATTCTTACCATTTATTACAATGATAACAACTGTATCATTCTTATCTGCAAACAGATACATGTGATCTCTACACTGTATGGGAACTTGACTGTTACATCATGTTGAGTTATTGGCCTAAGAAAATCCAGATCATTATGAGACACAAAGCAGTCATGATCTGGATTTGCTGATGCTGACAAAATTGAATTATTGTGATATTTTTGTTTCATACCTTTAAAATTTTATATAATTAATAAAATCTGACAATGTAATTGAAAAATGAAAGAAATTGGTTAGCACTTTTCTAATATAAACTTCAAGTCATAAACCACAATTCAATTTTTTCTACAACTGTGCATGAATATCAGTCTTGTGAAGAAAAGATGTTTAACAAGGCACTTATTTTCAGGTCAATAATGAATTCTTCATGCAAATTTTGCATCCCGTAAGGATTAACCAGCTGAATAACTTGGACTGTTTCTATGAGGCTCCACTTAGTTTTTTCAGGCAGGACAATGTGAGATTCTCCATTGGAAATTTGGCATGGGAATAAATTATTCATTAGAATTTGATGAAGAAGATTTGTTAAAAAGAATGCTACACATTTCCATTTGTATGCCAAATCAGGCTATGGAATTGTTGCATTTTTGTTCAGTTGTAATGAGGAAAGCTTGAAGAAAATGTTGTTCCAGTATCGTTTGAGAACATGGTAATACAGGATCAGAAAAAGAGTATTATTTTTATTTTTGGGGATTTTATGGTAAAATTCTGGCTCATTCTAGGGTAGAAAATTGATAGGAGTATAATTATATAATCTATCATCTCTAAAGAACATTGTTAAGTTATTGACGGATCATGCAAGGTTACTTGAATCAATTTTAAGCTATGTGTACAATAGCAAATGACTACTGCAGAGAATATGTCCCATTTAATTCTCAGGAGTGGTCACTCATACTAGCATGGCTTGCAGAATAGGAATTATAGTTTTCTGCATTTCTAAAGGAAAATATGAACAAGTTTTTCTGCACAATACTGCACATTGTTAGGAGTGCTGTATTGGAAAAAAATGAATTCATATTTACCCACAGTAATCTATTTATGCTATACTTGTGTTGCTTTCCTACTCGGGGATGAATCTAAAAAAGAAAATGCCATAAGAAACAAAGTCAATGGATTTATGCTGGATTCCAAAGTAAATACACACCTTTAGGTTCAGCAATACAATGTGTGTGATTTGGAATTTAAAAGTAACTATTAAAAAATTTCAGTCATTTTAGTGTAATGTCTGCAGTGTTAGTTTAAAGCAATGTCCAGTACTGGAGCATCATGACACTCCCAGTCTATCCTGACACCAGGCCAACCAGTTCCAATACCAACTTCTTCATGCTGAGTGCCTAGTGATGCAGCTGTTAATACCATTTTCAGAAGTCTTTGGTATGATGCATCTGGTATTTGAACCAACAATCTTCTGCATCTGAGGTGGATGCTTTAACCACTCAGGACCCTGGAGAGGTCCAGCAATACATAGCAACAGTGTTAATATGCACATAGCACCACACAGCGACCTCTGAACTAGTCACATGCTCAGTCATTCATTTAAAACACAAAATCTCATTTTGGTCTATTTTTGGTCTACTTAAAATTGAAATTTAGAGGCATGTTGTAGATGAAAGAGCATTGAAACAACTTATCAAGTTGGTCTCGAATGGAGAAGTTTTGTCTTTCTGTCAATCCAACTAAATTCTGCTTTATAACTAGTTGTGATGGACTGGATCTTTTAGCAGGATCCATTCCATATAATATACATTTTACTGGAGGGACTGGCTTTGACACAGCTGCAATTGTGTTTCTGTTATGTCGTTGATTGATTGGAATCATAATGTGGGGAAAAAATTATGAATTTAGTTAAAATTCTAAAAAAGATGCAGGATTATATCACATTCATTTTGTTTTTAATTTTTGAACCCGTTATTTTGGTTGGCAGAAATAATTGAAAATACATTTTGTGGAAATTCAAGATCCAACAGGGTATGTACCTGCTAAATATTTATGTTCTGTAATTTGCTTGCTTTTTGTTGGAGGGACCCCAGCTATTTGCATGACCTTTATAACCTCAAAATGAACTTTCTTAGTTATTTATGCACCTGTTTAAAAGTCCAAGATCATCATGGAGCACATCGCTGGATAAAAAAGTTGCTTCCAATAATGGCTTTTTAAGACCTGCATGGATGCACAATCAGCATATTGTTCACAACAAGCCTGCAGGGGGCCAGTAGACAGATACCTTTAGGTATGTATTACTGAATATAAAATGTATGACTGCTGTACTGTCTCTTTTGATTTTGAAATTATTAGATAATGATGAAGAAATTTGCAATGTGTTGTCATCTGTTTTTTATTTTAGAACTGCAACTCAATTCATTACTCAGAATTATATACTGTAGTATCATACATTTTCATGGTGACCAATTTTCTTGTGGCTTCTATTGCTGCCTTGCACCACGACTTTAAAGACCCAATAAAATATTAGCCATGTGTGATGATGAACCATAACAATACTCCTGTTTTCTTACCATGTTTCATTTCTACCTATATTAACAAAATTAACAGTATTTGACTAGTCAACATCAATACTGTAATATGGTAGAAAATATTAGATTGTATACATGTTTTATTTTAACCCTTTGAAAAATTAATTCAAAAGCATTTTGTATTGTTCCATACACACATAATGATAATATTGGGTACCTGTAATTTCCACTCTCTGACTTAAATCCATTTTTGAAATAAGTAAGGACAAAGAGAAACGAGAAAATACATAAGGTATTCAAACACTGGCAATACTAAAAATGATAGAGAATAATAAATATTGTACAGGAAAATTAATTAAATACTTATTAAAATTTATCAAAATATTTGAATCTTTGAGAAAACACATTTCATTTAATCCATGCATTTTAATGCAAAGAACATCAAGCATCCAAAATAGTAGAATTATTGCTCAAAACACTATTATTAATAAAACAATTTAATACATTAATTACAGCAAAGTATTAAAGCTCACACTTCACTGATTTTCAGGCAAAGCCACTGTAATTACTTTGTGTCAATCAAATCTCATGGTACACACCAGCGGTTGTCCCCATATTGCACAATTACACAAGTCCAGCTTTCTCAAAATCACTGATAAGTACATGAAATTAGCAGCAATTATAATTCATCAGAAATTGCTTGATGAATGAAGTTGCAAGGTTCACTTATACAGTGCACTGACCACCAGTAAAATCTTCATTATTTGTAATAGCCTGCATGGCCTATTTAGCACACCAGTTGTGGAAGTGAGATTTTAATTTTGTACTCCTTATTTTACTGTCAAATATATTGCTTGAAGTTTGTATGTGAAGCTGGCACAAAGTCATTCCACTGTCCTTTACTGAGTTAGCATCTTGGCACTTTGGTGGCATAGGCTTCCTTTGATGATAAGCAGACAAAACAATGATGGACGTGACTGATCTAGACAATTTGTGCTCACCGAGTTGGTAATATTGTTTTAGTACTGTTGGCTGCATCAGCTTCCATTGATATTACTCACTCTGATGACATAAGGCATAGCACTGATCTGGTCAGGTCTTTATGCTCATACTAGTGGTAGTAATGTTTTAAACACTTAAGTGACCACTGTTTGTGCTGGCATAGTTTTATTCTTTTGTATTCTCTAATTCAGATTCTCAAGAGGTTAAAATTAAATGCCTACTAATATGCACATTTTAACAAGCAAACATAATTTTAGGTACCATGAAAACATTTTTTTTCCCTCCATAAAACCATACAAATTGAGCCCTATTGAAAATAAATGATACTATAGTAATTAAAATCTATATTTTCTTTTAAACAAAGGGAACAGGAAGGTGTACACATAATTTCTTAAAAAAGCTATATACAGTTCACAAAAAAAAGAATAAGAAGTCAATTATTATTTTTTGCATAATAGATTAATGAAATCTGATTGTTAAGTTCTATCTTCAACAATAACAGATTTGTTTTCCTTTTTCTCATCTGGAACTTGTACTCTAGTTTCAGGACTAGACAGAGTAAACACAACAGGTATTTTTTCTAACTTAGGATTATGTCCTTGAAGATATCTTATCCAGGCAACAAGAGAGTCTTTAGATCCTGTTCCTGTGATACACATGCCAAGAACTATGCCATCTTCCTGTTCGTGGACACTGGGCTTTGGAACCAAATCTGTGCGATGCTCATCTTCAAAAAATAATGTCCAGTTGAATAGATCTGCAAAATAACAAATGGCAAAATATTTAGTAATTGAGATGCAGTACATCGTAGAAATTAATGCATTGATTGGAACAGAGCTGCAGCATGACAAATAGCAAAATATCTAGTTATTGAGTTATAGAGCATCCTACAAATTAATGTGTGGAATTGGAACAGATCTGCAACATGATAAAATACAAAAAACTTATTCTTTTTGGGTTATTGTACATGATGAAAGTTACTGTATGGACGTTCAAATACCATATTACCATATCACTGATTATTTTAGTGAAACTGGAATTTTAGCAAATTGTTTCAGAACAAAGCTGTTTAAAAAATATGGTGAAAAGGTAATATTTACTTAAGTAAATCAGGTCACAATTTTTTATCATCTTAAAACAATCAGGAAAAAGATGAACAGGACAAAATTCCTTCATTTCAATGAGAAGTCAACTAATCTTTGGTCACAAACTGAATAATAAATAAATGGCATTATAAAAAAAAAATTCACTGATCAATGTCACTAATGCAGTTGAAAAAATGTTCAAGGGAATGCAAATCCGATTATGACATCATGTCTGCCAGAACACATATTTGGCTATAATCCATAACCAGTATGTGCTTAATACTGATAGAAAATTATTGCCATGAGGCAGTTTATAAAGTTAATTGTTACTTTGGAAATTAAATGAAGCAGATAAACAATCACTAATTCACAGATTACTCAACTAACTCAGTAGTTTGGGTGATTTTGGGAAAACCCATTATGTTAATCTGCATAAGCAGATTATAAGAAGTGGAACAACCCAATTCAGTTAAGTAAAACAGCAAAAAACTGCATGTTTAAGAAACAAAACTTTTTAGATTTCAATACACAAGATGAGAATGTCTTAGACATTTTTGTTTCTCTCATGATCAAAGACAAATTTTCTTTGAAGTTAGATATTAATACATATATAAAATGCATTACATGAATTATTTCTTTAGTGGGAATAGCATGGAGTGTAACACAATACATCTGTGATTCTAGGAAGGATCTGGCCATCTGCAAGGTAAGCAAAGCCCAGCAAAACTAAATTTATGTGCTTCTGGTCAAAAGAGCTTAACTTTGTGAAATAGAGTAGCAAGAGGGTACATTTTGTTGTGTAAACATACTGCAGACAACATGGAAAAGTGTCATATACCTTCTAAAAACCATGATCTAACTAGTGTGACTATTGACACTCTCTCGCAGTAATGTAGCTACAGAAACATCATTTTCAATGTAGTCAATCCTTACAATGCAACTGACTGCACAAAACGGACCAAATTAAGGCATGTATGTATAGCATCAATATGAACAATACCTGATGACTCAGACATTTATGCTATCTACAACATACACTGAAGCAAAAAAGTGCTGGAATTGTAAAAAAAAACTTCTGAAAAATAGCTTCAGGCTTATTTTAAGACATGCACAGTTGGCACTGCATAGGAAGCAACACAACAGCTGCATGCACACATGGCACTATAGGCAACCCTGCCTACAACAGCTGCATTAATATATTACACTGTAGTAAGCCTGCCCACAACAGCTGCAGGCATAGATGGCACTGTGAAGACAGCCACACAACAGTTGCATTGTTATGTATTGTGTGACTGAGCTTTGTCTGTTTGGGCCTATCTGACTAATGTATTTTGCTTGTAAACAAGACATTCCATAGCTAATTTGCATCTATGACTGTATATTTTACGATGATTATTATTTGTAGGTAAACAAGTTTACCTAGATTTGAGTTCAGGACATTGGTTTTCCCCTTGGGAAGTCCTAGTGGACATGATGTTTGCTATTTCCGTTACAAAAATTTTAGTAATAGACTTGATATTGTTGACAACATAGAATTTTCTGGAAATAAATTTTGACCCTCATTCTGGTCCTCTTATTGTTTCTTTGGTTTTTATATTAAAATTGTTTACATCAGAATTATTTATTCCTCTTTTAACATGTGAAATTTAATTAGTCTTTAAATTATGCTTCGGTTTATATTTGACAAGACTTAAATGAGTCATTGGAATAACAAAGTGCTCATGAATACTTTCTTACTAAATCACTGCAATTTGATCACTAAAACAATATATAATTGGTTTGAAATTGAACCAACTGGGAGTTAAATTTATCAAGCTCTTGCTGGAATCTCTGAGGCTGCAAAACTCTAGAGTCAGTTGAGGTATAACTGCTCTATGGATCTTTTCATGATTGACCTAAACATATTGGCATAGCTAAACCAAATCCTCAGATGATTTGATTCATCAATTTGACCACTTAAAGTCAGTGCAGAAAGGGATGAAGATCAGTCTGGTATCATACAGTGCCAACATGCTGTGTGCAATGTGTGATCACTCTACATTTTACAGAAAAATATTAAAGCTTATCTTTATCACTTCCACTTTTTATATGTAAGTTATCAAAATTGTGCTGCAATAAATGTTTGTTTAGTAGTTTACTTCAGAAACTGGGTGTTAAGCCTAACACTAAACCTCTTAATGCTGAGCAACAAGCCAGGCTGCTGCAAAGTACCATTTTTATAACCCATCCAGAAACACTATCATGTGAATGGATGTAAACACTGACTGATAACTCTGTAAGTCTGCACATCTGAAGTTAAACTGTACTGACAATATTTTTTTTTTCATTTTCAAGATGTGATGTTCAGAAGAAATGTTGACTTTTATATGCATAATTAATGAAAGTATGTTATGGATCACCTCAATTCATGCCTGTATGGGCATGGGTCAGCTTTCATCCCCATATGGGCAAAGATCAGATCATTTCATGCCTATATAGGCATGGATCAGCTCATTTAAATCTGAAAAGGGCATGGATCAGCTAATTTCATGCCTGTATGGGCATGAATCAGCTCATTTCATGCCTATATGAGCATGGATCAGCTAATTTAAATCTGGTATGGGCATGGATCAGCTCATTTCATGCCTGTATGGGCATGGATCAGCTCATTTTGTGCCTGTACGGGCATGGATCAGCTCACTTTGTGCCTGTATGAGCATGGATCAGCTAATTTAAATCTGGTATGGGCATGGATCAGCTCATTTCATGCCTGTATGGGCATGGATCAGCTCATTTTGTGCCTGTATAAGCATGGATCAGCTCATTTTGTGCCTGTATGGGCATGGATCAGCTCATTTTGTACCTGTATAAGCATGGATCAGCTCATTATGTGCCTGTATGAGCATGGATCAGCTAATTTAAATCTGGTATGGGCATGGATCAGCTCATTTCATGCTATTTGAATTCTGAATATGCACACTCACAGCTGCTTATTTTTGCAAACTTTGTCCCATTTTGGCTGATGGGAGAAATCATTTTGCCCAAGTATTGGCATTAAGCATAGACCCTGTCTTCACACCATTCATACCAAGATTTATGTGATCTTGTGTTCAACATGCCCAATTATGTCTACTGCAGTACATGTATATAGAAACTTCACTTTAAACACCGAAACAGTCCATCAGAGGCAAACCTTAGTATAATTAGGTTAGAATAGGTTGTACAGATCATGGAACAAATGAATCAAAATTAGCAAAATGCTTTCAAGAATGATGTCTGATAACAGATCCACCTTGTGCAAGCCTAAATATATTTGCTAAATGACTTGAAATTAGAAATTATTCATTTTATCTTGGCTGGTATAAAGACCTACAGGCTCTTATCCCTAAATTTTGACCAGAAACCAAGAAACAGTTCTCAAGGTTTCTATGTAAGCAAACTCTGTTTAAAATCTGTAACAACAGGAGGAAGCTCTAGCTATATAATGGGATATAAACTTGGTGGTTTATGTAAAAAAAAAGAAGCCAAAAATGCATAATCAATGAATAACAGTGGCTACTAAAAACAGTTTTCATAACATAGCATTTCAACTTATTTATATCATGTCATACACATTTTATGTAATTAGTGCACAACACCAAGCAACACTATCCATGACTGTCATTTAAAAAATATTTGACACTATGACATAACACCAAAATACCAGGAATATAACAGTATAACCGCAGAATGTCATGTTAAAAATATCTAGTATGACACTATGGCATAACACCTAGCAACATCAAGCAGAAATGTCACCTTATAAATATCTCATGTGTCAATATGACACTACATCCAATGATACCAACCTGAAATGTCATGTTATAAATATCTCATGTGTCAATATGACACTACATCCAATTGATACCAACCGAACATGTCACATTATAAATATCTCATGTGTCAATATGACACCACATCCAATGATACCAACCGAAAATGTCACATTATAAATATCTCATGTGACAATATGACTCTACATCCAATGATACCAACCAGAAATGTCATGTTATAAATATCTCATGTGTCAATATGACACTACATCCAATGATATCAACCTGAAAATATCACATTATAAATATCTCATGTGACAATATGACTCTACATCCAATGATACCAACCAGAAATGTCATGTTATAAATATTGCATGTGTCAATATGACACTTCATCCAATGTTACCAACCAGAAATGTCATGTTATAAATATCTCATGTGACAATATGACTCTACATCCAATGTTACCAACCAGAAATATCATGTTATAAATATCTAATGTTTCAATATGACACTAGATCCAATGTTACCAACCAGAAATATCATGTTATAAATATCTAATGTTTCAATATGACACTACATCCAATGTTACCAACCAGAAATATCATGTTATAAATATCTCATGTGTCAATATGACACTACATCCAATGTTACCAACCAAAAATGTCATGTTATAAATATCTCATGTGACAATATGACTCTACATCCAATGATACCAACCAGAAATGTCATGTTATAAATATCTCATGTGTCAATATGACACTACATCCAATGTTACCAACCAAAAATATCATGTTATAAATATCTCATGTGTCAATATGACTCTACATCCAATGATACCAACCAGAAATGTCATGTTATAAATATCTCATGTGTCAATATGACACTACATCCAATGTTACCAACCAAAAATATCATGTTATAAATATCTCATGTGACAATATGACTCTACATCCAATGATACCAACCAGAAATGTCATGTTATAAATATCTCATGTGTCAATATGACACTACATCCAATGTTACCAACCAAAAATATCATGTTATAAATATCTCATGTGTCAATATGACTCTACATCCAATGATACAAACCAGAAATGTCATGTTATGAATATCTTACATAACACTAATATAACATAGTAACAGAATATTAACTAGAATGTGATGTCAAAATATCTTGTGTGACAATATCACATACCACCTAACATCATCCAGGAAAGTCATTTCATAAAAATCATATGTAACAATATGACATAACAACATCAGCAAGGAATATAAAAGAGCTGTTCCAGGAAAAGAAATATAAGACCCAGGGAAAGGACATTCTCTATGGAGTAGCCACCCAAAGAAATATAAGACCCAGGGAAAGGACATTCTATATGGAGTAGCCACCCAAAAAAAATATAAGACCCAGGGAAAGGACATTCTATATGGAGTAGCCACCCAAAAATGCAGTTTACAATTGTGAATAATTTCATACGAATTCTTTAGGTAATCAGCACTGTGGCATCTATTTTGTATTAAAAACTATTTCACATGTACACTAAATGGAACATCCATCAATAACTATAAAACCCCTATAAAAATCACTTAGGAATGACATCTTATAATGTTATGTGATACTATGGCATAATGCCTAGCAATATTATCCAGAAATATCATTTCATAAATATGTGGCACTATAACACCTAGCATCATTACTTTGGATTATCATGTTACACCACTCCCTCGATAACTCGCGTACATTGGGGTCCAAAAACATCGACCGCGATATAAGCGAGGGCGCGAGTTATCGAGGAACCTATAACAAACAACAAATATAACAATGGGATTGACGCATAGAGAAAAGGGTGGGGTGGGGTGGCTTGGCATGTTGAATACTCAATTAATAATCGCGCTAAGATTAACAGTGGATAAATATCATTTCATATCGGTGTATTTTGTTTAGTTTTTCCTCACAGAGTAACATTAATTTCAGGATAACTTACAATATATTGAGGAAATCATCTAAACATTATTCCTCCTTGTTTCTGTTTGCTTAGCACATGTACTTCACACGTTGTGTATTACATCACTTTTTTGTGGTGAATGGTATACATTCTAATTTTAATGTTTGATCCAAAGTAGATGATTTTTTTTTCAAATACAAAAGATCGACACACCGAAAAAATAATGTCGATCGAACGATGTGTAGATTTTTATTGCGGTAGAAGTAAAATGGAAGAAAAAAAAATTCACAAGGTTTAACCATTACCAACATGAATTTTATGGGTCTAAAAATTTAAAACGACATAAATTAGAACACGATAACACTTGCGGTTTGTGACACGTTTGAGAAATATCACTTCACATGTTGAAAAGATGCAAATTTCACAATATGGATTCTCTCTTTACAGGCAATACAGTATTTTACGCCCTATAAGTCGCTCCTGCGCATAAGTCGCTCCTCCGCACTTACCATAATCACGTCTTTGATACCGCCCGCCATTGCATGCGACTTGGTAATTTCCAACTTCGTGTAAGAAATATTATACAATTGTTTAAGAGTTATATAAAAGTCAGTATTACAATAAACTTTGACTTTGCCTTGAGTTGTATTTGAATTGTTGAAAGTCCATGACCTGCAGCACGCTGTTCCACAATCCATTTTCATAGATTCTCCTCGAGAACTGGCCAACATGCTTTGCCACTATGTTTTCCATTCTTGTTTTTTTTGTTGACAATAACTCATCTTTTTTATGCCAGTCACGCACAATCTTCTCACGTTGAATTTTCTTTCTGCTGCACAATTTCCATTTTCTTTCGCAAATGCTACAACGTTTAACTTAAATTCTGCATATTTTTTCTATTAAATTCTGCATATTTTTTCTAGTTGTTGGTGCCATGATAAATGGCACAAATTTAATTTAAAACAAAACTTATTGACTTATGCTAATCTCACAATTTTAAATCATACATTATTGTGGAACTATATTTTATTAATGTTACATTGTATGAACGGTACATATTTAAATATCGGTCATTTCCACAACCCAAGCAAACTTCAAAGGCACTTTATGTGCTACAGTGATTTTAATACATTAACGAAGACTTTTCGAATAAACCTAACAATTGAAACTGTTCACCAGCCTTCCAGTTATTTTTTTTTATTAATTACATAATTTGTTGTTTAGAAAAACAAAATAATCCCAGTTCCTTATTCTGTATTTTTTGAGTACCTCAAAAGAACATGATGCAATAGCTGGGCGGCAAGTTCAAAGGACTTTGACTAGCAGCTTGTTTGGGAAAATATACTGAAATTTACAACGACTGAATTTAGAGACGGAAAGATTCTAAGATGTACATGCCGAATAATAAAGGAAATACAATGGCAATCGTTATTTCAATATTTTTTTTATTTATTGATAACAACAAATTTTTAACACATATATAACTAAATATTATTTGACTTTTTAATTTGATAATCTTATAGTCTAATACTTACGTGTACCGTATGTATGTTTCCAGCAATTGGCTTGCCCGTATACCGGCAGATGTATTTCGCTAAAGCACAGCATCACTGCGCATCAGTCACAGTCATCAAAAATATTATTTATCGTATAAGTCGCTCCTGCATATAAGTCGCAAACGTAATTTTTAAGAAAAAAACAACACGAAAAAAGTAGTGACTTATACCCCAGAAAATACGGTAATCACCATTTTCGATGATAAAAATGAACTATGTTTCATGGTTAAATTTGCCAATTTACAATTTCTTATCACGACTATTTCATGTCTAACACATTTAAAATATATTTTCCTTGGGAAAAAAATCAGGAGCCATGCCGGACAACGTGTTATAAGCCGGTTCACGAGTTATCCAAGCACGAGTTATCGAGGGAGTGGTGTATAAATATCTTATGTGACATTATGGCATAATGTCAAGCAATATCTTCCATGAAATATCATGACATAAATATGTTAAGTGATACTATGTCAATTGTTATAATTCTATAGTCTTAAATATATAATAGAAAAGATCAAAAATGCAAAGTGAAAAACGTAAATGTAAAAAGAACTAACAGTATTGTGAAGTAGATTTCAAATAATCGTGGAATTTGTAACACAAATCATAGTGACTGAAGTTCGGAATAAACTTTAGTGGTATTTTAAAATAAATCAAATACTGGAAGTGTTGATGTGCCTGTGTCATAGTAATCTGCCAACAGTCTTTTGCTCAATCACAATAATACAATCTAAGTCTCAATTTCCAAGAATGTTATTTTTAGCATTCTGTATTCCCAGAGAAGAACAACTTAAATTAAATAATTTGAATAAATAAATTCCAACCCAAATGAAATACTGGACTTAACAATAATTCTGATTCTGCTCAGATTTTACAGCATGAATAAATAATTTCTAGATAAATAAGACTGTATAATCCTCTACCTGACCCTAAGCCAATTAGCATTTTCTAGAAATAACTATCAGCTAATGGAAAATTGAATTTAATATATAAATAAGACTGTATAATCCTCTACTTGACCTTAAGTCAATTAGCATTTTCTAGAAATAACTATCAGCTAATGGAAAATTGAATTTAAGAAGGTGCCAAATGTTTGCAAGATAAAATCTTAGTAATAATTAGAAGGTCTGTTACTAACACTATACCTTGGATACGGGAGGTCATGGGTTCAATCTCTGGTAGAGTCACACCAAAGATTTATAAAAATGGTACTAACAGCTGCCTCGATCGGTGCTCAGCATTAAGATGTTAGTGTTAGGACTGGTCAGCCTGGTGTCAAGATAATGTGACTGGGTGGGTCATGTCTGCCACATGATGCCCCAGTGCTAGACAGCACTATAAAATGCCACACTGCAGACCTTGTAGCGATATGACTGATAAATTGTTAAAGCTACATTAAAAATCATAATCACATCACATCACCAACACTATAATATAAACTGTGATAAAAACAGGAAGAAGATCTATCATTTCATTGGGAATTTCCAATGTTCTGTACCCAAATTGAGATAAACATGCTGTTAAAAAAACCAAAACCACTGATTCAGTTCAGGTAGAAAATGAACTTGACTTTGGATAAGGTGAGATATAAAATACAATTACCTATAAAATATAATGAATAAAAATCCTAATAAACAACCTAAATTAAATATAAATAATGTAATACAGGAATGTAATGTCATAAATATGTTACACTGTGGCACAGGAACTAGCAACATCACCCAGGATGCACAATCAGCGCAGTTCTGTTATGAAAAAAATCCTAAACTCAACATTCATTAAACATTTGATACCCACATTAATAAAAATATATAAGCTAAAAAAATTATTTTATTGTTTAATAAATTTTATATCTACTGGAGGCTCATGAAAGGATGTATGTTCCTTCAGTGCAAGCTTTAAAAAATATACTGACATTGTATGTATACCTTCTTCTTTCTTTGTGTTTTTCTCATCTTTCTGTGTAATGTTACGAGTTGCTGATCTTAAAATGAAGTACGTGAGGCATTTGTTTCTAATCCAGGTGGTGAAGCCTCCTTCTACATAAATTGGCTCATCCACAGGATGAGTGTCTATTAGTTCTTCCTGCTTTGGACTCATGGCACTTGCAATGAAGGTCTCATCAGTTTCGGAGTCAAACTCTTCCGCTTCTCCAATCTGTTAATTAACATCAAAATTAAATCTTGAAAGTAAAAAGTCAAACAATGGTTACAAAAAATAATGTAAACAAATTATTTTTTTCACCTAATACAATAAATGTTCTGCTTAAGACAGGATTTAAGTAATATGATCACATAAAAAAATTTGAATTTGTTTTCCTGGATTAAAAACATTTTTGCAAAGCAAGAATTTTTCATATCCTAGAAGAGGTCTAGTTGTCCAATATTTCAAGGAGGATTCATCACTGACTTGAATAGCTACTCTCTTTCCAAAGAGTCAAAATATTGAGTAATAAAGTGCCAATGTTATCTACTTGTAGACTTCCTACATTATGTCATCAAAATTTCTTCTTGTCTTCATTTTCACCAAGTGTTGTCATCACATTCATATGTACTGAAAACTTGGCAGTAATGCCTGTGTGAGGTTAGAAATATCATTATCTTCAAATAAAATGTTGAGCTGTTTTGATTGTCTATCTGAATTTGTCTATATCAGTTGTGATACTGTGTTTGATAACTCAGTGATTAATTTTATTGTAATGCTTTTTAATACGCTTACCCTCCACACAGAAATTCTGTTTTCTAAATCTACAGCCATTCTTTTAAGCGCAATAACTGCCATCATTAAAGGGTCTTCTGGAATTTCCCGAGGAACTGGATATGGATTAATGTTTTTAAATTTGGGCAGCCAATACATCATTCTTCTGTATTTCCGGAAGGCATGAGCTTTAGTTCCAAATACTGCTGCAAGTCTGCAACCAAAGTCCTCATCTGGAATAACACCTAAAGCAGAATTGAAGTATATGTAATTAGAGGTTTTCTATCAAACAACATTATTTCACTCCAATGTCATAGTCAGTGTGAAATGGTATTGTAAAATGTACCTGGTTCTGCATCTAACAAGATTCCTTGGAAATAACTGATGCTCTGATGCCAAAATGATTGTCTAGGAATCCAAGAATAGGCTTTTACCACTTTTGAACTTGCTTAGTACCAGAACTCTGATATTCTTGAGAAACCTCATACACACTCAAATTTCATAACAAAACTATTTTCATATGTGATCTAACATGTTCACAGAACACCTGTATCTGCAGAATCAAATGTTTTATCATGTCCTTTGACCCTGAATCCAATGCAATAGAGAAAAGACAATAAAACTTGGCTCAATGTCAAGAAATAACCACATAAATCTTATGAGACCTATAAGCATTATTTCTTGGCAAACATGAGGGGTAGTGATAACTAGATTCTGAGATAGGGTTGCTATGATGTTGGAGGTCTCAATGAGCACCATTTTTAAAATAACTAGCAATATGATAAGCAACCAAACAAGATTATCAGGGTGGCTATAAAGGCAGGAGGGTAACTGTAATGTAATGCATAGTCTAGCAGAATTGGAACCCAGTGGGATCTCTCTGTCAGGACTAAATGAATATCAACAACCACAAAGCAATGAATGATTGGAATTTATCAAATGAAATACTAGACATATATATGCGAATACAAAGCAAATACAATGATTCCCACATTCCTATCATACAATTGATGCAATGTATCCTACATACACTTATGAAAGGATAAAGAAAGAAAGAATGCAAAGATATAATTCATTGGCCTCTAGCCTAAAATAAATATATCATGTATTATGAAAAATGAATTCACTTAATCTCATGTATGCATTAAGCTTTGAGATTCATGAAATATCTTGAGATAAAACAGACAAAGGAAAATGAGCAATACTCATATTGTTATGCATTCAACAATACTGTGTTCAACTAAATACAGAAATAGATGAACACAAATTACTCCAAACTGGAATAGTCATTCACTTGACAAACTGTCACTCTACAGTTTATTAAATATATGAACTGAACTCTGCAGTTTCACCAGATCCCTTTCTTATCAAACCACATTATCATCACCATCTCTTATATGCATTCATATATATATATATATATATATATATATATATATATATATATATATATATATATATATATATATATATATATACACACACATGTATTCATACACATAGACGTAGATGGCATGTTGCAACACAGATAGCTACATACAATGGATAGCTATAGTCAGCTCTTATCAGACACTGAATCTCCCATAAGACATTGTCAGTTCCAATAAGACTATGTCAGCCCAATAATGTCCACTAAGCTCTCCTTATGTCCATTAAGCTACCATAGTGTCCACTATCCAATTGGCTACAATAGGCTCCCATAGTGTCCACTAAGTTCCCATAATGTCCACTAATATACACTAGGCTACAATGGAGTCCACTAAGCTCCCATAACATCCACTAATGCCCAATAGTGTCCAACAGGCTACAATAGGCTAAAACAAAACTAAATCTATTTATTTCTAAAATGGTAATAATAAAGCAAGCAGTGTAACAAAGCTTTATCACCTGACATAACATAAAACAAAGAAAAGGTTTCACAAATCAAATAAAACAAAACTTGGACACTTACACCCCTATGGCCTGAGACGATGGTGGAAAGTTCGCCCACCATTGACATAATCTAAATGAATTGTGTCACTGTTCACAATGTATCAAGCTTAAATCCATAGGGGTGAATAATAGTTATGGTCATTTGTTCATGTAAATCATTCAAATTCCCTGACTTTCAGCCTGCATGTAATTTCGAAATCACTTTACCTAGAGCTGAGTGATTCACCCCAGGTAGCATTGTACACATACAAAATGAATAAGGTGAAAAATAGATTCAAGGCAAAACCAAGTTATTTATAGCCTTATTCTGTGTCACACAGTGTGTGTTAATGAGGGTAATTGTATTGCAATACATAGTGTCTGGGTTAATGAGGGTAATTGTAATGAAATGCATAGTGTATGTGTTAATGAGAGTAATTATAATGAAATGCATAGTGTCTGTGTTAATGAGGGTAATTATAATGCAATACATAGTGTCTGTGTCAATGAAGGTAATTATAAAGCAATACATAGTGTTTTAATGAGGGTATTTGTAATGAAATGCATAGTCTGTGTTAATGAGGGCAATTGTAAAGAAATGCATAATGTCTGTGTTAATGAGGGTAATTGTAAAGAAATGCATAGAGTATGTTAATGAGGGTATTTGTAATGAAATGCATAATGTCTGTGTTAATGAGGGTAATTGTAATGAAATGCAGTCTGTGTTAATGAGGGTAATTGTAATGAAATGCATAGTGTCTGTTAATGAGGGTAATTGTAATGCAATGCATAATGTCTGTGTTAATGAGGGTAATTGTAATGCAATGCATGTCTGTGTTAATGAGGGTAATTGTAATGCAATGCATAATGTCTGTGGTAATGAGGGTAATTGTAATGAAATGCAGTCTGTGTTAATGAGGGTAATTGTAATGCAATGCATAATGTCTGTGTTAATGAGGGTAATTGTAATGCAATGCATGTCTGTTAATGAGGGTAATTGTAATGCAATACATAATGTCTGTGTTAATGAGGTTAATTGTAATGCAATGCATGTCTGTTAATGAGGGTAATTGTAATGCAATACATAATGTCTGTGTTAATGAGGATAATTGTAATGAAATGCATAGTGTCTGTGTTAATGAGGGTAATTGTAATGCAATACATAATGTCTGTGTTAATGAGGGTAATTGTAATGCAATGCAGTCTGTGTTAATGAGGTTAATTGTAATGAAATGCAGTCTGTGTTAATGAGGGTAATTGTAATGCAATGCATAATGTCTGTGTTAATGAGGTTAATTGTAATGCAATGCATGTCTGTTAATGAGGGTAATTGTAATGCAATACATAATGTCTGTGTTAATGAGGGTAATTGTAATGCAATGCATGTCTGTTAATGAGGGTAATTGTAATGCAATGCATAATGTCTGTGTTAATGAGGGTAATTGTAATGAAATGCAGTTTGTGTTAATGAGGGTATTTGTAATGAAATGCATAATGTCTGTTAATGAGGGTATTTGTAATGAAATGCATAATGTCTGTGTTAATGAGGGTAATTGTAATGGAATGCAGTCTGTGTTAATTGTGAGAAGAGTTGTATACAATTTTTTTTATTTTTTATTTTTTTCCTCAAAATTTTATTATTCCTGTAATAGGTTGACCAATGGGTCAGGGAACCATCCCAAGGTCACCTTACAATCAAAATTTCTTGTTTCCAGATAAAATAGGGAAAAAATATAATCTATATTAAAAGAAAGAAAAAATAAAAGACAACACAACACATACACTCACTCATGCACACATGCATATGGCACAATGTAGGTGACAAAAGCTTTAGAAAATAGTGTTTTGTTCCTGTATACCATCCAATCAGTTACAAGTTACCTATTCATTTTTGAGGTCCATTTCTTAAGAAATTGGTCCTCTTTTTTGTTTATCTTAGCAGCATATTTTTCAACGTTCTTATACATTACAACTCTCTGCTTAAAAGCATAGATGGAAGGATTTTGCATATTGAATCTGCAAGTATAAATGTAATATTTTCCCAAAATAAGCAAGAAATAACACAAACTATCCAGTTGTTCACTTCCTAAAAGTATTTCTTTTTTTGACATTTGTACAATATTTGGGCAAGATGGTGCAAAATGATCAATAAAACTGTACCAGAACTGTGAAGTAATATTGCAATCATAGAAGAGATGTTCAATACTTTCATTCTCTCTCTTGCAAAACGTACATTTGCTGTCGTTCAATATGTTTCTTCTTTTCAAAAAATCATTAGTAGCGATTATTCTGTGGATTAGTCTAAAGTTAAAAAAGATCAATTTGGTACCCTTGGTTCAAAATTTTGCCCTGCTATAAATCTCAGACCACTCCTCACTACTTATATTTGTATTTAATAATTGCATCCAAGATTCTTGCTTAGCAGTATGTTGCCTTTTAGCCCTTTTTAAAAGATCTTTGTAAACAAACTTGAGTGAATTATATTTTTTCAGATCCATTATTTTATCCTCCTGCCTTTCAAAATTATTATGTACTAAATGTTTTTTTATGGCATCTTTCCATGCTTTTGGAATTTTGGATATTAAGGAGAAGTATTTCAAGAAGTCACCTCTTCTAGTTTTTTGTTTTATCATTTCAAACGGTAATAAATTGCCATGATTATCTACTAGATCATTCAAAATTTCAAAACCGGCTTTTGTCCAGGATTTATATTGATGGAACACTCTAGGGGGAATAAAATTAAAAATGCTCATGGATAAGAACTCATTTGCACTTTGCAGTTCCTCTTTCCAATAAGATACTGCCAAAATGACATCTCTCCAAAGACTGTTTTTAATGAGCTTACTAAATTCTTCTAATTTCCTTCTCCCTAAGTTCCAAATATCCTTTTCATTTCTGAGTATAATTGTATTGACTAAGTTCTGCCAAGCTCCATTTTCAATTTTCAACAATCTTTTTACCCATTTATCTTAATATACCTAATAAATGAGAATATATGTATCATATTGAGTCCTCCCTCATTCTCTGGGGCTACTAATATATCTTGTTTAATTCTCTCTACCTATCCACTCCATACAAATTTAAATAATGTACAATTTAGTTCTGCTTCAACTTTGGCTGATGGATTTGGAAGTGCTGAGAAAAGATGTATAAATATGGGCAGAACAAGGGTTTTTACAACAATTACCTTACCAACAACTGACAAATGTCTTTGACTCCAGCTTGCCAATATTTGTTTTGCCAGTTGTATACAATTTTTGATGCTGATATTAAGGGAACTATATTCATTTTTCATGACATTTGCTGAAAAGCATTTCTAGATGCATCACAATTCAGGAAACCATGGAAATCAACTGTAATACCGTGAACATAGTTTATGATGAGCTGAAGTATTATGGATATTGTTATATATGTTATAATGCCCATTATTCACACACAAATTATCCCACTATTACTTGTCCTAACCAAATGTCTCATGGACTTTATGTTCATTAATAGGATGTACCATGCACTTCAATAAAACCAAATATACCAATCACATCATCTGGACCAGTGGGATGTACTTGGACTTAATTACTGATCAACAGAATGAACCAAGGACATCATCCAAACCAGTGAAATGAATCATGATTTATATTTTACTATTATTATCTTTCACCTCTGCTGACCTTTATTTGGACATAATTTATGAAGCCATGGGTGTCTGGGTAAAGTGTAACTGCAGCAAATTGCTTTCTGACCTATGCTGAGATTGTAATATGAATCAATGTAGTCCTATAACGTAATCCCTGTCACCCAGTTATTTTTCTTCTGGTTGGGTGATGGGTCTTACTGCCTGACTAATGGCACTGTGAAGCGTGCTTTAATGTCTAACGAAAGTCAAATTTTCAGAAATATCCCATACAACTGGTAACCAATAATAATGCCTTTCTATAAAGTAAAGTTACAATGTTTCTGTCAGACTCTACTTACCCTGATGTCTTTTCTCCAATAAATTCAAATTCTCACCAAAGAAATGGACCTGTTTTCAAGTTTTGTTGGCCTTCATTTCAGTTGGTTGGAATGTGATGAAAGCTAGGAATGCTGATATCAGGTTAGGTTGAAATATTATTCTTTAACGAAATGAATAAAAAAATATATTACGCTTAATGGAACTGTAAGCAACGTTTTGTTCTGTTCAAGAAACAAATCTCCCACATAAACCTACTGAAACATACTTCAGAATACCTTGACTAGTCACATTGCAACAAATTTAAATATATGTCAAAGGAATATGAAAATGTGTCAATTTTTAGTGTCTGATTCCAACTGGATAAAGACAGCACAGTGAGTATATTAATTACACAATAATTAGTTAATGATTAGGCTGACAAGTGTGTTAGATACTCCTGAAACTTTGACTACTCATTCCGATGTCACTGACACTTCGTTACGTAAGGCCGTTATTAGCACTAAAACAAGAACATGTGCTATCTTTTACATTGTAGGACTTGAATCAATGGAGTTTTTATTTAGCCATAATTACATTTAAACAACTATAATTTATTGTTCTTTTGGGAGTTTATTGCAAATTTGTTCAACTGTATTTAATTGATATAAATTTTTAAAGATGCAAACAAATTTGTACATTATGTTAATTAACTTCACATTTTCTGTGTAAACAGCAGCTTGCCATCCAGGTCACAGTTACAAAACACAAAAATTACCATGTAATCTAGCTGTATTTCACTCATTTACTGTAGGAATCAGTCAGTCAAGTGATATGTACACACACAATGTTTTAATTGGTAATCAGGTTGATTGATGTGTCTGCGTGTGAGTGTGTATGCATATTCATATATAATTTTGGATATACAGTATGTTTAGGTATTCAAATTTAATCATATAAAAGAAAAGGACAATGGTGAACTCCATTAAAATACGTAGTCCATTTGTTTTATAGAAACTGCCCATTTTAAAACAGACTTAAATTGTAACATCATCAAGGTATGCATTCCCATAGCCAAACAGTTGCACCCATTTGTCACAATGCATAAATTAGTCTCTTGTTGAATTACTAACAGGTATACATCAAGTACAATCAAAATGAAACTTGGGGAATCCATGTGAGTAATTTTTTTGTAAAAATAAACAGGTGTTTTGCAAAACAATAGTCTTATTATATTGCCTTTCATTATTGTAACAAGTCTCACTATATTGCCCTTCATTATTGTAACTGAAAAGCATGTGATTTCACTTAAAAGATACCTTGTCATACTATAGTTTCTGCATACCCATAATAACACACCTTGCCTTGCTCATAATGCATCCCAAATATGGGCAACCTCCCCTGTATAACAAGGTACGACTCTAAGCCTCCTTTAAATAGTGTTATACTGAGTGGACATTGCAGGAAAGCTTGTATATAGAAAATACAGAATGGACTGGCCAATGGAATGTTGTTCCATAAGCTTTACTGCTTAGCATCATGGCGCCATTGCTAGCACCTTGACACTGTGATCTCTATGCCTTGATTACTTTGACAGGTTCATTTACCTACCCTGGTATTCCATCTGGTCCATGAGGAAGATGGCAGTCTGCTGTTGTTTGGGATAGTGCATCAGTTCCACCTGCCAATCAGACTTTGGTATCATCTTTCCCTCTGGAAACAGTTGTAACATTTTCTTGTAACAGTCTAAATCTTTATGAACTCCAAAATCCTTCATCTTTGCCATGGCTGTTTCCATAAATTCTACATGTCCTCTTCTGTAAACAGACTCTCTTTCAATATATATATCAACTGCTTGCATAAAGCTGTCTTTGTTCTTTGCTTTTTTTGCAACACTGTCCAACAGAGCTGATGATTTTAAAAATAGCCTTTTCTCGTCCTCCGTTTTTTCATATTTTTTTAAGGGATACCTCTGTGCTTGATGCTGTGCTAACAAGTGGAAATGTTTAAAGATACTATACCTCTGGGGGGTATGTCTGAGTTTCACGCTGAGGGCACTGAAGGTCCATTGTGCAGCAAGTCCTAGGAGTCTGCTGTGCAAAGTAGCCAGAGCAATATGTGGAACCCTTGCATGGGACATCTACATATAAAATACTTTAATAACATTTTTTTCTCACATAATATTATTGATATGCCATTGTATGACATAAGTGATACTTCATTTATCACATAAGATTATTGATATGCTATTATTACACAAGATTACTGCTATGTCTTTATATAACAATGGATCTGCCATTTATCACACAAGATTATTGATCTGCCATTAATCATATAAAAGTACCAATATACCATTATCACACAAGATTATTGATCTGCCATTAAATACATAAGATTACTGCTATATCATTTTATTACATAAGATTATTTATATGCCAGTTACCATGTAAGACTATTAATACTCCATTTTATCATATAAGATTAATGATCTGTCATTTTATTATATAACCTTATTGATATGCCATTTATCTAATAAGGTTAAAGCCATTAATCACATAAGATTACTAATGACATTAATCACATAAGGTTATTGATATGTCATTTCACTTCAAAAAAGTTAGTCATCCTTTGTCACATAAGATTACTGATATGAAATTTTACAATATAACTATACTGATGTGCCCATTTTCACAGATGTTTATTAACATTACATCTACCACACAAGGTTACTAATATACAACTTACCAAATAAAAGTATTGATATGCCATTAATCACATAAGATTTCCGATATGTCATTCTTATAACATAATGGACACAGAAAATTACTGACATGACATTTAACACACAAAATTATTGATATGCCATTTTATTAACAAAATTATTTATGTCATTAGTCCTATATGATTATTGATATACCATCTAGCACATACTGATATGACATTTTACAACAGAACCTTACTGATATGCAATTAAGCACAAGGTTATTGATATACCATTTAACACAAAATTATTGATATGCTATTTATCACACAAATTACTAGGCCATTTTGTTAAATATATGATTATTGATATGCCATTTTATTACATAAGATTATTTATATGCCATTTTAGAAGTCCGGGGCCGAGCGAAGTCCGAGCGATGTCCATTACAGATCACTGCCATCTCACCTCTGTCTGCGGATTCGGCTGGCTAACAATAAAGTAGATATGTGAGAAAGCTTGCCAGTAGCTTCTCGTGGGTCGGTGGTTCTTTCCGGTGATTTCCGGTTTCTTCCTCCACCATTAATACTGGCCGCCATGAATAGCCTATCGTGTGCTGAAAAATGGCTTAAGCCCAACAACAACAACAACAACAACAACAACAACCATTTTAGAAGTCATGTAGTATTCTCATCATGAAACATATAATTTCACATCATTATGTTAAGTAAGTCTTGGTGGCCAAGAAACAGCAATCAATACTATTAACTTCATTGCAATCTATTGAGGAAAGATTAAGGCACACCATCTATACTTTTTATGTCAGTTCAGCTGAAAACTCTGCCAGCAAATCTCAGTCTATTCAGTTATTAGAAGTAATCAGTAGAACAAGCAAAACTGACCCTGATATGCTGGTACATTATGTGATGGCAATCAGGGTCTATGTAGTTTAACCTGCCTTATAAGTGCATATATGACACATTCAATCATGTTATGAATTACATTCTTCCTGTGTGCAGTTTTCTTCAGAACTATTTCATGAAATGCTGATATTTAACTGATCTTATGCATACAAAAGTTTGCAAAACATAAATTATCTAGCTTGTCTATAGACCTAACTGGCAGTGTTGCTCTTATATAGGATCTCCCATCTATATTGTTGCTGATGGTGTATTAGCAAAAAAAAAGATTAAAATGTTGAGTATGTAAACAAATTAAAAGACATTACTATTGTCTGAATTCTTGGTCATTGGCATAATTAATTAAAACATTAAAAAGAAGTTTAAAGTTTTTGGATTCTCTCCGTTCATTTTATAAAATTATGTGGATACTAGTATCTAATTAGTATCAAAACATTTAAGTTTTTACCTTTTACCTTTTTATTTAAATTTTACAGAATTGTATTATCTGTTCATTTCATACTTTATCTTCCTGTATTACAGGTTTACATTACCTTCTTAAATTGTGAGGTAATTCATTTTCACATTTTTCAAGCTTGGCCAAGTAGACATATTGTAATAAGGTATCATAACATACATACATACATACATACATACATACATACATACATACATACATACATACATACATACATACATACATACATACATACATACATACATACATACAACTTCTCTGGTGGCCTAGTGGTTAGAGTGTCTGCCTTGGATGTGGGTGGTTGTGCGTTCAATCCGGTCAAGTTATACCAAAGACTTAAAAAAATGGCACTAACAGCTGCCTCGCTTGATGCTCAGCATTAAGAGGTTAGTGTTAAGACTCATCTGCCTGATGTCAGGATAATGCGACTAGGTCAGACATCATGCTTCATGTCTGCAGCATGATGCCCCAGTGCTGGACATCACTATAAACTGCCACACTGCAGACATCATAGCAATATACTGAAAAATTGTTAAAGTTAAGTTAATAATCATAATCTCATTACATAATACATACATCAATGCTCAATGTTTCATGCTTAATTGGATGCTTGCAGCAGCTCTTTTACAATTACTGACTATATCATGCCTATAAAGTGGGAGCTAAATGGCTTTTCAATGACAAACTTCAATTATGGTTGGCATGCAAGAATACAGAATCCATGATGAAAGCTTGACACTACCATCTGAGCTACCATGGGTACCTTCAAATAGTTTGGTGTGGTTTGTGGGAAAATAAGTATCTGAAGTATACAAAGAATCCTTCAGTTAACAGCCTAACAGCCCTTCAGTTAATAGTAAAAGGTTATCATGCCTAACAGCCCTTCAGTTAACAGTAAAAGGTTATCATGCCTAACAGCCCTTCAGTTAATAGTAAAAGGTTATCATGCCTAACAGCCCTTCAGTTAACAGTAAAAGGTTATCATGCCAAACAGCCCTTCAGTTAATAAGAAAAGGTTATCATGCCAAACAGCCCTTCAGTTAATAGTAAAATGTTATCATGCCAAACAGCCCTTCAGTTAATAGTAAAAGGTTATCATGCCAAACAGCCCTTCAGTTAATAGTAAAATGTTATCATGCCAAACAGCCTTTCAGTTAATAGTAAAAGGTATCATACCAAACAGCCCTTCAGTTAATAAGAAAATTATGGCATGAAGTCCTTCAGTTAACAAGAACAATTATACTGAATTTGAATTATGAGTACATGTACAATATATACAAAGCAGTACAGTTGTTCTAAAGGATACACATTTTGCATTAAATATTATTTGCAGTGTATCATTTGTGAGATATCCATATCAAGGTGATGCTGTTAGAGATTTCCAACTACTTCTGAAGCAGTAGCATTTAGCTGTGACATTACAGAATGGAAATATATACAAAAAACAAATTTCTTGGCTTCAAATTTTTTCATATATAAAACATTTTGCCAATGTTTAAATGTTGAAATATCTGCATTTACTGCATGACCATTATAAAGTTTTAGCAGTGTTACTTTGAACTTAATATTCTATTTCTTTGGATGAAGACATGGTAGAGAGATCATAAGACTCATAATGGGAATGTCATGGGTTCTGTACACACATCCAGGCATGCATAGATCAATTGTATTATTTGGAAAGGCATTTAGCTCCCATTTCAATAGAATCCCGTTATAGCACACATCATTACAGCATGAATTTAGATATAACATGCTTCTGGCAAGCTCCCAAAATTTTATACATCTGTTAATTTGTGAAAAATTGATTTCTATTTTTAATGAAAACAAATGTCAAAAAGTTAATTCTCTCTTTTGGAGGAGAGATCATATTTGAATTAAATATAATTACTGTAGAGTTGCTTACAAGACTACAATAATTTCACCAATTTATTGAAAAAGTGCCAAAATAAATAAGAGTTTGATTTAATAATTTGGCATGATATGATGTTTTCTTGAAGCAAGAAATTGTCTTATTTCTGCATCTTTCTTGACATGAAAAGAATTTAATCAGCTGACTTTCTTTCAAAGCTAAGCTCGGCTAAAAGGGTAGTGATCAACTACTGACAGATTTGAAAATGTGATGTGATTATAATTTTTAACATAGCTTTTAACAATTTTTCAGTCATATCGCTACGATGTCTGCAGTATGGCAGTTTATAGTGATGTCTAGAAGTGTCCCATCCAGTCATATTATCCTGACACCAGGCTGACCATTCCTAACACTAACCTCTTAATGCTGAGATTTAAAAATGAATATTCAAAAATCAAAACTTTGAACATCTTTATTCCTATCAAGAATGATGCAGTCATAAGACTTCTTTCTTCAAGAAATTGTCTAAAGTAATCGTCACTGGATTCCTTAGGTTACAAGTCAAAGATAAAATAAAATCTTAGCTATTCAGCATATCATTTTGCAATGGGCATCATTGAAGTTGAATGAGAGCAATTGTTATTAGCTATGTAATTTTTTTTTATTTCACTGATGTAAACAACTAATAGCTTCATTATTCTCTATAGGTATAAGCTCATTGACCAATTATTATTCAGGTAAAAATTTTGGTTTGCATCAGGGGTTTTGGTATTCCAAAGTGACTTGTATAGGGTAATATGTTTTAAATAAACAAGGTTCATTAAATCTTGCAAGAAAGTTATTTTCTCTTAATGGTTTGTTGTTAGAAAATGCTAATTTGTGACCAGAGGTCAAACAGAGACCTATATAATCTTGTGAATGTCAGACATTTACCAGTTGTGCTTTAACATCTGGCACTTTAAATTGTATTATGTTGTGTCCAGTTTGGGCTGAAATTTTGCTTTCATCAAATCATTGATTTCAAGTCATTATTTTCTCTGGAAATACAAAAATGCACTGATAAAATTCTTGGATAAAAACATTCACTGAAATTTATACTGAATTTGAACCTGGAATAATATTTCTGTGATTTGGCAAGAGATTGTTGACACATCAGTATGATGCAGGCCATAATGGACACATCATCATCATCATCTTCAATTTGAATCTCATTCAGGACTTTTTATTATTTGAACTAGTGTCTTTAATTCTTGGATTAATTTTGGATATAATTTGCAATACTGTAAGTTCTTTCTTCTTAATTTTTACTTCTTATTCTAGGGAAATAAATTATTTGTTAAATTTACAAAGCTTGTTGTCTTTACTCTTTTCTGTTACTTATTTTAGGAGCATAGACTTGTAACATAATAACTGCAGGAAAGCCATTTAAGATAGATCATGTTTATCTGCTTATTACCTAATGTGATGGATGCAATTTATCTATACAGATCTGATCACAGAACATTTTTCTCTAATATTTAATATCTCAGACTGATTAGGCAGACTCATGGCTATGCTTTTAATGGAGACCATCAAAGCAGTATTCAAAAAGATAATCTCAGTGAAACATCCTGAAGTTTAATCAAACTCTTAGTATGAGTATTTTTTGGTCATGTCACAAGATATGGAGTCATTAACAAAAGCCACATTTGTGATAAAACAGAGAATGATCCAAGCCTTCTTAAAACTATGGTCCTGACCAGTGTGAACGTTATGAATTAAACAAGAGTATTTAAACGTGGAGAATCATTTATAATTTTAGTGGACTTGTTGCAAAGTTCTTCCTTTTATATTTCTTGTGATGAAAAGCTGCATTTATTTATGTGACAGGATCTGAGTTTTGGAAGGAATGTATATCGTTCAGTTAATTATTCATTAAAATCATGTATTTAAAACAATATCAGCTTTCTAAATTTCTTACAAACAGACACTAATGATTTCATAGTTACAATCTGCCTCTCATGCTAAAAGAGCTTCAAAAATGTTTCACATTTGGAAAAACTTTAATAAATTGTTTACTAAAAACTGGAATTAATTTTTGGGTTCCTTAGGTTTTCAGTTGTGAGGTAAATTTTTCTCTCTCCTGAGTGAGAAGGTCACATTACCAAGTGAGGATGGCGACTAAGTCACCTACAAAATGTATACTTCGCCATGTTCTATTAGTAATGTAAAAACAACATCAGCCTATGATATTTTTCTAGACATACAATAAGTGACAGTAGTTTATAATGTCTAAGATGCTCCCTCCCTGTAGCCCAGTATTTAGGCTACTTCTGAGAATGTTGTGTTGAAGTCCAAAGTGAGATGTATTGTATAGTGTTGTACTGACAAACTCGTACAAATTCACAGGTATGTTTTAACAGCTGACACATCATGAACTTTTTCCTGAGCAAGTTATCACTGCCCAATTACAACAACTTAGGCATACCATTTAATGATAAAAACATACTTATGTTTCAAAATTTAAACATCAATGTGTAAATTGAAATTTGTGCATGAATTGAATCAGTGAAGAGCTCTTTCTAATTTAAGTTAAAAAAAGATGATATTAACTGCTGTATATGCATTATCTTCTTATAATGAGTTTAAAACTAAGAGAACCTTCAAAGGTATTAAGGGTGTAACAATATACTGATTTACTGATTGTGATACAACATGCCCTAAATGGTATATATCAACACGACTATAGTAATACCAGTATACTTGGGTTCTCTTTCTTCATCAACATTAGCCAATTTGGAAATAGCTTTGAGCACACCAATGTCTTTTATTATGGCTAAACGTAGTTACCAAAATGGCGACTTCTGTGTATGAGCTAGTGAAGGAATCATGGTACTAATTCAGTTTCCATGGTAAAACCTATGCAAACACCATGATAATAAAATAAAAATTCAATAACTTTAAATTTCTGAGTGCCAATGATCAAGTCTATATTTATCAATATTGATGAAAACTGGATGTCAGCTTCTGTGTAGACGAAAGGATATGAGCCGTAGCATTTTCTGAACCTGCATGTGTTTGAAACATGTGCTTTCAATTCCACAACAAAGAGTCAGGTGCTAATTTTAGTAAAGAGTGTTCCAAACTCAAGACTTAAAGGACTGAAATACCATCAATAAAACAATGTCTATATTTTATTTCACTTACAACTTAGATAAGCTCTCAAAAGATTCTTTAACTTAAAACATAACTTACATTATTAACCAATCCTGACCACCCAAACCCATATTTACTGTATTTGATGTTCACCCATTTCTAGACTGGTTCCCATTTTTCCATGCCATTAGTACCATGTGCCCTGAAGAACCCAAGAGCAAAGAGTTTTGTGTGAAATAATTTTTCACTGAAGAGGAGGTTTAGCACTAATACAACTGATAAAACCGTCGCTATATGTAATATGAGCAAAACTGAAATCAAGCACGCAGGTTGTATGAGAAACCTAAAGACTCATTTATGGCATCACCATCCTTCAGTACTTTCCATAAAGTACTATGCAACAAAGTGGTGTGGTGTTTTATGATTTTTAACGTAGCTTTAACAATTTTCAGTCATATCGCTATAATGTCTGCAGTGTGGCAGTTTATAGTGATGTCTAGCACTGTGGCATCATGCTGCAGATATGTCGCATTATGTCCAAGCCAGACACATTATCCTGACACCAGGCTAACCAGTCCTAACACTAGCCTTGTGCTGAGCATCAAGTACCATTTCTGTAAGTCTTTGGTATGACTCGACCGAGGACTGAACCCACAACCTCCCGCATTCGAGGCGGACACTCTAACCACTAGACCACTGGAGGGGTTCTGTGCAACAAAGTGACATAGCCTCTAACGCAACAGCCAACAGTTTCATTAAAAGTGTATGTAATTTTTCAGATCGACAACCAAAGATTACCGATATGCAAGGGGAATAGACTAAATACAAATTTTCAGCACCAAGGTCTGATAAAATTCTTGGATAAAAACATTCACTGAAATTTATACTGAATTTGAACCTGGAATAATATTTCTGTGATTTGGCAAGAAATTGTTGACACATCAGTATGATGCAGGCCATAATGGACACATCATCATCATCTTCAATTTGAATCTCATTCAGGACTTTTTATTATTTGAACTAGTGTCTTTAATTCTTGGATTAATTTTGGATATAATTTGCAATACTGTAAGTTCTTTCTTCTTAATTTTCACTTCTTATTCTAGGGAAATAAATTATTTGTTAAATTTACAAAGCTTGTTGTCTTCACTCTTTTCTGTTACTTATCTTAGGAGCATAGACTTGTAACATGATAACTGCAGGAAAGCCATTTAAGATAGATCATGTTTATCTGCTTATTACCTAATGTGATGGATGCAATTTATCTATACAGATCTGATCACAGAACATTTTTCTCTAATATTTAATATCTCAGACTGATTAGGCAGACACATGGCTATGCTTTTAATGGAGACCATCAAAGCAGTATTCAAAAAGTTAGATAATCTCAGTGAAACATCCTGAAGTTTAATCAAACTCTTTGTAGAGTATTATTTGGTCATGTCACATGATATGGAGTCATTAACAAAAGCCACATTTGTGATAAAACAGAGAATGATCCAAGCCTTCTTTAAGCTATGGTCCTGACCAGTGTGAACGTTATGAATTAAACAAGAGTATTTAAACGTGGAGAATCATTTATAATTTTAGTGGACTTGTTGCAAAGTTCTTCCTTTTATATTTCTTGTGATGAAAAGCTGCATTTATTTATGTGACAGGATCTGAGTTTTGGAAGGAATGTATATCGTTCAGTTAATTATTCATTAAAATCATGTATTTAAAACAATATCAGCTTTCTAAATTTCTTACAAACAGACACTAATGATTTCATAGTTACAATCTGCCTCTCATGCTAAAAGAGCTTCAAAAATGTTTCACATTTGGAAAAACTTTAATAAATTGTTTACTAAAAACTGGAATTAATTTTTGGGTTCCTTAGGTTTTCAGTTATGAGGTAAATTTTTCTCTCTCCTGAGTGAGAAGGTCACATTACCAAGTGAGGATGGCGACTAAGTCACCTACAAAATGTATACTTCGCCATGTTCTATTAGTAATGTAAAAACAACATCAGCCTATGATATTTTTCTAGACATACAATAAGTGACAGTAGTTTATAATGTCTAAGATGCTCCCTCCCTGTAGCCCAGTATTTAGGCTACTTCTGAGAATGTTGTGTTGAAGTCCAAAGTGAGATGTATTGTATAGTGTTGTACTGACAAACTCGTACAAATTCACAGGTATGCTTTAACAGCTGACACACCATGAACTTTTTCCTGAGCAAGTTATCACTGCCCAATTACCACAACTTAGGCATACCATTTAATGATAAAAACATACTTATGTTTCAAAATTTAAACATCAATGTGTAAATTGAAATTTGTGCATGAATTGAATCAGTGAAGAGCTCTTTCTAATTTAAGTTAAAAAAAGATGATATTAACTGCTGTATATGCATTATCTTCTTATAATGAGTTTAAAACTAAGAGAACCTTCAAAGGTATTAAGGGTGTAACAATATACTGATTTACTGATTGTGATACAACATGCCCTAAATGGTATATATCAACACGACTATAGTAATACCAGTATACTTGGGTTCTCTTTCTTCACCAACATTAGCCAATTTAGAAATAGCTTTGAGCACACCAATGTCTTTTATTATGGCTAAACGTAGTTACCAAAATGGCGACTTCTGTGTATGAGCTAGTGAAGGAATCATGGTACTAATTCAGTTTCCATGGTAAAACCTATGCAAACACCATGATAATAAAATAAAAATTCAATAACTTAAAATTTCTGAGTGCCAATGATCAAGTCTATATTTATCAGTATTGATGAAAACTGGATGTCAGCTTCTGTGTAGACGAAAGGATATGAGCCGTAGCATTTTCTGAACCTGCATGTGTTTGAAACATGTGCTTTCAATTCCACAACAAAGAGTCAGGTGCTAATTTTAGTAATGAGTGTTCCAAACTCAAGACTTAAAGGACTGAAATACCATCAATAAAACAATGTCTATATTTTATTTCACTTACAACTAGGATAAGCTCTCAAAAGATTCTTTTACTTAAAACATAACTTACATTATTAACCAATCCTGACCACCCAAACCCATATTTACTGTATTTAATGTTCACCCATTTCTAGACTGGTTCCCATTTTTCCATGCCATTAGTACCATGTGCCCTGAAGAACCCAAGAGCAAAGAGTTTTGCGTGAAATAATTTTTCACTGAAGAGGAGGTTTAGCACTAATACAACTGATAAAACCGTCGCTATATGTAATATGAGCAAAACTGAAATCAAGCACGCAGGTTGTATGAGAAACCTAAAGACTCATTTATGGCATCACCATCCATCAGTACTTCTCATAAAGTACTGTGCAACAAAGTGGTGTGGTATTTTATGATTTTTAACGTAGCTTTAACAATTTTCAGTCATATCGCTATAATGTCTGCAGTGTGGTAGTTTATAGTGATGTCTATCACTATGGCATCATGCTGCAGATATGTCTCATTATGTCCAAGCCAGACACATTATCCTGACACCAGGCTAACCAGTCCTAACACTAGCCTTGTGCTGAGCATCAAGTACCATTTCTGTAAGTCTTTGGTATGACTCGACCGAGGACTGAACCCACAACCTCCCGCATTCGAGGCGGACACTCTAACCACTAGACCACTGGAGGGGTTCTGTGCAACAAAGTGACATAGCCTCTAACGCAACAGCCAACAGTTTCATTAAAAGTGTATGTAATTTTTCAGATCGACAACCAAAGATTACCGATATGCAAGGGGAATAGACTAAATACAAACCTTCAGCACCAAGGTCCACAGCTATCACTTGTGGCATTGCCAGTTTCATTATTCACAATTTGTGGCCATACAGTGTTGTATCAAAGGATTTTTAAACACGGCATCAGTGCCATCTAGACAGATCTTCTCTGAGAAAAGTATCCCAGATATAAGGTTTTATAAGTCAAGGAAGACATAAAGAATGTTTGCACTTAGCATCTAAAGTTGCATTAACAACTAAATGTGTTATTTCTCTTGATTGGAAACTTCAGTTATGTGGTACAAAAACAGGCTCTACCTGAGAGTCACACAGGTCCAAATATTGCTGTAGTTCTGTTGTCAGCTGTTAATGAATGAAAAATTCCATCCAATCCTCCACTGGAAACTGACAAAGCTTCAGATGCAGAATGTAACCCACATATTGGTTGCTATGCACACACTTTTAATTTAGCTGCCCAGAATGGCCTAAAAAGAAATGCTATTAGCAGACTTCTTGGCAGGATTAGAAGAATTGACAGCTTTTTTTCACTGCGGTACAGTTACTGCAGGAATACTAAGAGATAAAACTGAGCTCCTAAACTTACCAAAACACAAACTAATTCAAGATATTTGTACCCGATGGAACTCAGCAGCTGACATGATTTAGGTTTTCTAGAAATACAATCAGCTGTATATGCTGCCCTAACCAGCAAAGAGGTGTGCAGTGTGAACAAAGATGCAAGTACCTTGTCAGAAACTGATATTAGCAATAATGAAGTATTGGCATGTTTAAAACCATTACGGACAATCACAACAGTGTTGTGCACAGAAGATCATCAACATCAGTTTTCTGTGTTATCCAGTTATACAAGAGAGTTGCCTTCTGAAAGAGTCTTAAGAACTGCAGGAGATATTGTTTTATGCATAGGGAAGCAATCAGTGCAGAGAATGTTGATATTAACTATTTCTGAAGAACATCACTATACTGTATAATGATGTCTTCTTTGTAAACACAATGAACTCTGGACTTTTATGGAGTCTTTTAAGAAGGCTTGGACACAAACAATTTTCTCTAGAAAAATGTTAATTTGCTAATCCTTTGTTTCAAACACAGCTAAATAAGCTGACATCTAACAATCTTGTCCAGTTTTATGCAGTCACATTAAATATTTTGTGTTCTTTCTTTTACTGGAGAAATTTATAGCTTGACTGTGTTGTCAGACATGTTATAAATTGAAAACTGGAGCTTACATCAGAAATCAAATTATATTTAATTTTGATAATCATAAAAATAGTTTCTAGTCAGCCAGGTTCTTCTTTCATTTTTCTTGTTTCATTTGATTTTTCTGCTTCCTATTAGGGAATTTGTCTCTAGGGTTCAAACCAATAAAGGTTTGGAATCACTGATATTATTAATTTACTTAATCAAAGTAGGATATTCATCAATGTGATAAATTGTGATTATGTGTAGTTTTTCTTCTGTTTATCCCTTGTCGTGATTGCACTGCAAGAAATTAATCTTTAGATAATTTTGATTTGAAGACTTTCTAATCAGGCAAAATGATTATATAACTTTTTACCAGTATTTTTGTTTCTTGCTTGTATAAGTTTTCACATTTATTATATTTATTGCTTTCTGAACAAGAGATGTGATTATTAGTTAATGGGTGTTTTGGTGGAATTAACAGCAAGATGGTTTCATTTTCTTCTTCTTATTTTATTAAATGCAAGGAAATTGCTATTATTTCAGTACAAATATGCAAAATCAACATTCAAGTCATAAATGATGTAATGACCAAAATGTACCAATGACCAATGTAATGACCAAATGAGGTATCACAATACAGACATGCCATATTGCAATGTTTTGCAAAGCATTTTTTCCTGGCAATACTCACCCCTAAAAGGTATACATTGCTATGTCTAGCAAATAACACTTCATTAGTTGCATAAATAAATGGGCAAATAGATTAAGGAACATATAAAAATCACGAAATGCAAATTCTAAATTTTATGTTACAGAAGATTTTGCCCCAAAATGTACTCTTGTAGATCAGAAATATATGGAAAAATGCTACATTGTGGAATTTGAAAAGTAATGTTAAGGTCGAGGTTGTTTTCAAATATCACTCATTTTTTTCTGAAAATATGAAGAAAAAAAGCAGTGAAGCAAATAGTTTAACAAATATATTACAATACTACAGGTATGTAAACAAATAATAAACCACACATTTTTAATTCAATATTTCTATTTTTGTTACAACATACCCATTTCTAAAAATAGATGGACTCACATGTTATGCATTGTACCAAACATGTTCTTGGTTCTTTCGATTCAGTTGGAGAAAAGGGTGTAGTTCATTCATATATTGGCTTTAATGCTTCAGCGTGTTGTCTATGAATAGCAAAAGTAATATTTTATTTGAAAGCAAAAGTAATGTTTCATTTGAAATTTGGATGGACAGTAAGGTATTGCTTCCATGTACATGTTACAGTGGTTGTTTCAAAACAGCTTAGAAATTGTTTCATCTGTCATTTTATAGTGAACTTTCTGTGGTAGATGCTTAAGAAATTTCATCAACCTGCAATTACAAGGTTGTAATCTGGGTAGTCCTGTCAGTAAAAATTAATTACAATGTATAGTTTTAGCTAAGCTCTCTCAAAATTATGCCATGATGGACAGATGCAACCTCAATTCCATCCCAAGCTTTAGTCAGTTCCATGTGATATACTCCTAGCTAGAAGGTATCCCGCAGTTTCTTGTCTTGGGGTGATGCTGATTTCCACGCATGTGTCAGCAATTTAAAAATAAGGTCATTAATAGATGTATACATAAGTCTTCTGTTCTGACAGGGATTATTTACTAAAAAGTGAGTGTTCTGAAGGATTTGACGCCATAGGTCAAGAGAAAAGGGATTTTAGTTTCCATCCGCATATCAAGGTCAGTAGAAAAAATTTTATTAATTACTAGTGAGCGTCCGATACGTTAGAAATGAAAGTCTGTTAAAAGTTCAGTATCGACTATTGCATGAGGCCATTGGTCTCTGCTGCTGTCAGATATAAAAAAAAAGCAGAGACCTACTTGTTGGTCTACAGCTATCCAACATGTCAACTTGCCACTTAAAGGAATTCTCAAAAAATTCCCAGAGTACAGTCTGTTTCTAAATTCTTTAGTAAATTTTCCCCACTCTGCATCCTATTTATTGTTTCTCTTCCATAGAATAGTTTATCTTTTTATAAAATGTTAAACTTTACTAATTTTTTTTTACAAGATCGGTTTAGTTTGTTTAATATCTCTTGCTATTTATTGGAATTGTTAGGTTGAATTTTGTAATACTAGCTATAAACACGACCTAATTACTTGACGGAACTGCTGAGAAAAACAGTCCAAGCATTTGATTTCATTTATATAGCTCGATGGATAAACATTACATATTTTTTAATGCTGAGCTCAGAATAGGCCGACATATCGCGAGTCTTCAAAATACGGGAGTGTATCCCGTGTCACAAGAGTGTCAAAAATTAATATTATTCTGAACAGAATATTCTAGTGACAATAGCCTAATTTCATATTGTAAGCACTGCAGTATTTTATCTTCGTCGATCGATCGAATTCGATATGCGTTTACTTCAGTATATATATATATATATATATATATATATATATATATATATATATATATATATATATGAATTGAATTTACATAATTACCTCCAATTTATTAAGTTTGTGTGCCTTCTCCTACTGAAAATAGGCACTTGAAGGAAATTTATCCTTCAGAACTTTGTCCATTAGAAGAGTGAAGTAAGGGAGGTAAATATTTCCATTCATAATGCTAAAATAAGGTCTAACTCAGTTGCGGTAGATACTCAAGCACAGACAAAAGTAGGTCGTACTTGTACAGCTACAGTTTAGGTCTATGGTCCTTTTACCCTAATTACTATTTGACTACCAAGTATCGTTTTACGTTTATTCATTTCAAGCCTTATTTCCTTAAATTTATAGTTTGAAAGCATTTAGCACGTGGCCCGTAGCATATGCTTATTTTGCTACTAGGACAATTTTGCAGTGATTCCCATACACAAACATAAATCAGACATATATATTAACATTATGTTCCTTATCCAAGAACGTCGAGTTTTACAAGATAAGGTTTTGAATTCTTTATTTCAGACTACATATTCCTTAAATCTAAATTAAAATATAGAAATAATATTAAAATATTTTTATTTCAAAAAGAAATATCAATTATAAAGTATGATCAATTAAATCTACACGTCTACAACTATGAACTGTGTCTGGAATTTTTAAAACTGAAATTAGATGGTATATTTAAAAAAGTAATTTGTTCCATCTACTTTTAATACGAGAATTTAAATGAATTTCAATGTTTTTTAGATATTATTTAGATACAGTTGTTAATATCAGATGTTCTTGTCATTATGCATACTCATTACTGAATATTCTAGGCATTGTTCTGTCTCAGAAGGCTTAATAGAAAACGAAGACTATTATTATAGCCAATAACTGGTTTCTTTTGATACATTAACTAAATTTTGTCCACAGAGGAGCACAATAAATTGTGCAGCAATAAGATTTGAATAATCTAATTTTGATATTCAATGAACGAATCCTAAATTTACATAGAAGCATGTTTATTCGAGTACACAAAATCTGTAATGTCTGATCGTATCTTCATCATCTGATCTATTGGATTTTAAAATGTGACCCAAATACGTTCAAATGATGACATACTTTAGAGCATGGTCGTTAAGATTTCCAGGGAGAGGAAGTGGTAAATTGAAAAAAGTTGACTAAAAAAAGACGCATACTGATTGTTTTGTATTATAGATGATGCCATTCTCTAATGCTTAATGTTCACATATCTTTAATAATTTAAACCTGCGATAGAAGGACTTACCTTTCACATATAATTAGTAAAACTAAAAGTGTTAAGAAATGACACATTTAGTGACAGACGTGACATGAACTTCTTTCAGTTCTCTAATTCAAACGCTTTGATAATATTTCAACGTTCTTTCCTGAAAATAAAAAAGGCTGGAAGAATGTGCTTGGTTTTAGGACTAAAAAGCTACTCGTTGTTCTGCGTATTTATCGTCTGTGTCTTATTCGTGAACTTGGGTGCATATGAGAGAGCACTACGTTTTCAGCGACTACAATATTAAAAGAGTGTGGCAGATATCCTTTAGCCATTTAAGTCATTCAGAACGTTTATTGTATTCTAACCAATGCACAACTAAAAAACTCTAGGTATATCTATACTGTACGTGTCTCACTTACATGTAAATGATTTTGGCTCTGTTCTTGACGATTGATGAAAATTCCGTTACTTTTCTTCCATACTGTTTAAAGATAAATTTTTATGATAGTATGAAAACTTGTAAGCCAAAAATGTAGAGGATTCCAAATGAATTCAAAATTTGCTCCGATACTAAAAAGCTGATGTGCCAATAGTCTGGAACAGTGCGTGCTAATAGTATTGGTGTACCACAATAATATAATTCAAAATGTTATTGAAATAATTTGTAATAATTCGTAGATAGCAATCTCGTCCAAGAGTCTAATAGCACTTTGTAATTCCAAGGAATGATTGAAAAAAATTCCTTTCAACTGAACACAACTTGATTTCATTAAGACTGAGGACATTTCCAGCCTAAGAATGAGGGCCAGATCCGTGAAGAACTTCAGTTTGCAGTAACTCTCGCTAACACAGCATATGTCATCGTCTTTGCAGAATTTGAAAATAGACTGGAAAGTAACAGCTTGAGGCAAGCTGTCCTAGATAATTTTACATGAATAGCAAATACACAAGGAACCTATGGAAACAGGCAATGAGGAAGTTTTTGATCCAGAATAAGAAAAGAAAAAATATAGTCATGGTGTCCAGATTGTTCTAATAATAATAACATGTAGGCTCCTGTTATGTTATGTTGTCAAAGTGGTATATCTATAAACGTTCCATTACATTTGTGTAAACATATGTAGAAGAAAAATCAGAATTGTTTCCTTTAGGTTAGCGCGATTTATGTTTCCTTCGTATTCCGTGTGTGGTACAGCCAACAAAAAACTGCTATCCCAAATGGACTTTCTTAAAAAAAGAATTATTCGTCTAATTACTGGAACACTACACAACATATCACTTCAAGAGTTACAAATGCTAACGGAAGAACTACCCGTACAACTGCGCAGAGAGGAACAAATGCTAAGACATAACACCAGGAACTCAATGCACAGCGACGTAAAACCCAACTAAGGTGCGAATATATGTAAAAGATCATTAAATCAAACACTTGTACCAAACCCAACAGCAAGCAAGAAAGTCCATACCCTTTGCGCAGAACCCCAATTAACCTACATAGAAACGGAGCAACGGCAATTCCAGGACACTACCACGTGGAGAAATAATATCCCAAACATCAACCTCACAGCACAAACATTTGGAACCACACGACTATATCCCAGCAAGATGCTACTTGACTTTCAAAAACTACTCCCTGAACAATATACAGAATACACTAAAATATACACGGGCGGATCAAAATCCAAGGAACCTAGCATAAAGTCATCAGCAATCGCGGTACCAGAACAGTAAATACGATTTAGAGCTCGACTTGCAGATGACTGTTCCATCTAGACAGCCGAAAATTTGGGCAATCAACAACACAGTGAAATGGATCAAAACTCAAACCCAGCAGCGCCATGTTATCATCATAGACTCTCTCAGCGACTTAACGAACTTAGAAACAGAAACAACACGAAGCAGAGCAAATATGCTTGAGGAAGTGACACAATATATTCGAGATCTCGAGACAATTCATCACACCATTGAATTCTTCTGGGTGCCATCACACATAAACATTCTCGGGAACGACAAAGCGGACAGAGTGGCAAAAAGAACCTCCACAGCAACGAAACACACTTCCTCACCTACAGCGTCTAAGAAGTCTACAGTCAAGTTAGTCAGAAAAGAAACAAAAATCGTAACACGTAAGGAACAACTCCAACAAGGAAAGGCATCTCCACCAACTACAAAAAGAAGAATCCAGGATAATCAATACCCCAAAGGACATGGAAGTTAATGACTTAAGGATTGTCTACAGAATCATGACAGGAAAAACACTACTGAAATGGAGCTTCGGAAGGTATCTCGAAGACCAAGGGAACCAAACAACCAATTATCCTGACAATCGACCACATATTCAACATATGTGTCATCTACAATGTTCAGCGGAACAGCATCCACGAATAACAGAAACGCATTGGATTACCAACAACATACCAAGATATAGTTGATAAGACCAAGAATACAAATATAGAACTTACCTACAAAAACATCATCTTGTACCTAAAAGGGATCCAAAAACATGGTCGTATATGAAGAAAAAGTAAAACGTCAGCAACACAACAAACCAGGACTATAACAATGAACCTAGACCCATGGTTCAGAGACAAGCACTACCAGCAGTCCAACACGCCTGCACCCACTTGTCCTACTAGCCTATAAACCAGACTCTGCAATTAAAATCTACTCCAAGTACACTTACCTATCAGACAACATACCAACCACAGGACCAGGACTAAAAAAGAGACTATGACAAGAAGCCAGATATAATTGCCCCCAAACCAACCTAAAAGGAAGTAGGAAACGAAATCCAACGGTAACGACGAGAGAACAAGGACTGCTTGACATCATAACAATGACAATAACAGGATTAAGCTACACAGAGGTTCGGAAAATGTGGATATGTAAGAAAGCTTAATAGTAGCTTCTCGTGGGTCGGTGGTTCTTTCCGCGGAATTCCCGGTTTCGTCCCCCACCATTAATACTGACCGTCATGTATAGCCTATAGTGTGCTGAAAAATGGCGTTAAGCCCAACAACAACAACTAGATACGGTGTAAGTAAAACAACATACAAATATGAAAGGGCTGTGGCAAAACGCCAGCTAAAAAGCAAGTCCTGAAATCAGTCATAAAAGGCATAAGAAATTGAAAGCCAAACGCAACAACGAGGGAGACCCAAATACAACTGAACATCAGATTAAGCTAGGGAAATAAGACTATGGCACAAGGACAAACTAACGGGCAATCTTAACTAAAATACAAAGAAAAAGCGACACGTAAGGGCAATAGCAACAACAATGGAGACAGGACTATGAAAACAACTGCCAGAGCAAAGAGAGAGTCATAAATAATAACATATACACATAAGTAACCGAGATTCTCCTTGAACAACAAGGGTGTGCACGGCGCCACAGACGAACACTAACACGTTTATTCGGAAACACAATCGCGTCGAGAGAAAGGCAAGTATAACAAGGGCAAACAGGACCAAGACGTTAAAAGCCAACCATAAAGAACCTACAATACTATACAGACAAAACAACACCACAAAATATACATTTTGTTCCTAGCATGCGACAGATTAAAACAACACTACTCCAACATTATTCTACTAAGACAAACTAACAAAGAACACCTACCCACATTAACTAATATAACAATTAACCAACACATAATCAACTGACAACTAATAGGTAAAGGGAAGGAGGGATATATATATATATATATATATATATATATATATATATATATATTTATATATATATATATATATATATATATATATATATATATATATATATATTAATATATCCACTCCCATCCCTAATGTATTACATTAACAAAACAAAAAGGGTACTTAACAAAACAAAAAGGGTACAATATCAATTTAAAATTGACGATTGACAAAGAATAATGAATTCAGGACAAGAAAGACAAAACACAATAGAGAGGCAACTGGGAATAACAGCCAATAGAACACGGGAAACCCTCTGGAATATTTACCTCCACTTGGCGGACAAGAATGAGCCATTTCGTTGGAATAAAAGAAAGAAGGTCCAGAACCTCCACGGTGCAAGCACTGGCACTTCAAATCAAAACCTAAAAAACAAAACCCCAGTCCATCCCATGGGCAAGCTTTCGCCCACACAAGAGCAAGCACTAGCTCAAATCCATACCATCTCCTGGGCAAGCACGGGCCCACCTCGCTGTGCAGGCTCGGGTACCCCAAAAGTGGGCAAGAATTGGACCACATCCTCAAGCAAGCACTGGGTTAATACTTCCGGACAAAAGCTCTTCTTTCCACCCATCCTCTACAACCCCCCTCACTAACAAATAGGTTCCAAAACAGGCACTAGGGAAAACAGACTAGCGAACAACTGAGAGGAATCCTGCGTACAACATACCTATGTTGAATAAAGACTTTCCACAAAAAGCCATCTCTTCACTTTACTCTTATTCCACCGTCACCTTTACTAACACATGGGACCTAAAGCAGGTGCTAGGGAAAATATACTAGCAACACCTGGGTGGAATCCTGGAAACAACAGGCCTGTGTAGCCCACAGATTTTTCACCACGAATCCTCCTCGCACACTCACCCCCATCTCTACTCTCATCCCAACTTTTATATACAAGGAGATACTTCCATTAGCAATAGAAGGCATCATTCGATAACACCACTGTACAAAACTACCTTGATCTTTTAGTCCCTCCACAATAACAAAAAACAACTAATACACATTCCCCTAAAAAAACAGCGTTGCTGACACCCGGCTGATTGGCGTAATTTCACCATTAAAAGTACGCTTAGTACACAAAATTCCAACTGCACAATGATTAAATAGGCAATCTTCAACTCGGAAACTTAAATCAATTACACAGGTTACCCACGCGATATTGGGGATACGGAACGTACACTTGCACAACTTGATAGAATTTGACATACAATCACGTCGGTCCGAGCACTTTGGAGCGTACATAGCATCAACTGGCCGGGCCCACTTCCTCCTTTCCACCTCCTGACATACAATTGAAAAGTACGACTATCGTATATAAACATCGTCTTTTTGCGGGCATCATTCCTGAAACACTAACCAATTAAAAAGCTTAACAGCTGAGCATTAACGAGTCGCAAAATTTCTTAGTTGGCCAGTCAGTGGTTACTTTCTCTGTGATGGATCTTTTCCCGTGAATTTGTGCTTTAACAATCTAAAACCTGCGTGTTTGCCAGTAGTGTATTAGATAGAATATCAGGCAAAAAAGAAAAAAAAAATAACAAACAAACAAACAAAAAAAAACCCATTGCAAAGCCGGCAAGTTGATGGAGGCCATCAGATTGATGGCAGGAGTTCAACATTCCTGAATCGGGTGGAAAAATTGGAGCGATATCCAGACATGAGACACCGGAAGAAAATATTCACCACTTTGAGAATTGATTAACAGGTGGCCACATAGGCGATGGAGGAGAATGGGAGAAAATGACTGTAGCTTGGACGCAGAAGAGAGCGGTGAAAGCAGCAGGAGAATTGGAAAATCCAGGATAAATTTCCTGGATGCCAGAGAAGGAGGACTGGGAGTAGACTAGTGGTATTCACCAAGGTATCTTGCGACACTGATCGTAATACAAAATGGCTACAAAACCATGCAGTCTTTGGTCCAAACCCGGAAAGTGCGACCACTGCAGAAAAAAAATGGTGGCAGAAACCCAACTGTCCTTTTTAGGGCCACACAGTTCTCTAGAAGAAATAGATACTAGTCTTATTTGCCATTTCTTTTGTGTTTGTGCATGTCAATGCTGTTTGCAACTAAACTCGAAAGCTTTTCTGCCTCCTCTCTCTTATGTGTGTTTGTATGTGTGTTATGGTATAGCATTGTGTATCTATTGACACTTGTTACCCTTGTGTGCTTAGTATGCTTATATGTTTGTGTACAAAATTCCTACCCTTATTGTTGAATTGTAAAGGCGAGTGTTTAAAACATAATCAATATGCGGTTACTAGATGATAGGTGCGTGTTTGGATATGCGCATGTATGTATTCATCGTGAATGGATTTCTCAGAGTAAAATATTAATACCTATCTAATCAGGTGAACGACTAATTGCTTTGTTCGTACGATATATAGAAAAAGAGAAATGAATGATGTTTTGAAACGAATGGCCTCCCAATGTATTTGATATGCCAACATCGTATGGCATAAAATAGCCTTCCTCATACCATGGGCTCATTTCGTATCAAGTATTACTGCAAACAGTCCATCAGGCATGATAATGTAGGGAATCCTTCCTTTCTTTAGTGAATTATAAACAATATTGGAATGCAGACATTCCTGCTTTTAATATAAATCAATTTACTGCCTTCCTGCTTATTATGGATAAAACATAGCATTTGGTTAGAAGAATTAGAAATAAAACTTGCCCCAAACTAGATTTATAAGCATTGATTAGGTTTCAGCTCCGTCCTAATCAGTCTATATCTGCCGTTGATAAAGTATTGAAAGTCGCAGTTGGAGGGTATTTGAACAGGAAAACCAGATGATTTTATTATATCTCAATCGACCATATAATAACAAGAGTTATTTTGTTTGATTTGTTGCAATTGACCAATAAGGGACTGAGTCTTTTTCGCACAAGGATATTATATTGTCATCTCTATTTTCAACGTATCTTGCTAAACGTGTTAATAAAAAAATAATTCTTTTTTTCTTTTAAGGTTCAGAGTACGAGTTTTGTTTGATATTTATAAAAAATTGCGTTTTACATGTAATGAAAGAGGACGTAATGCAAATCACGCATTCGTGATTAAAATTAGTTGCACGAACCTAAGAAGCTTGACACGAAAAAAAAAATCCAGATGCATAATGTAGAATCCTTTAAGTACTTCAAACTGCCTACGCCTAATACAAAAATACAAATGAGTTGAAGTTGCAATCTTTCCTCTCAACAAATGCACCCTCGAAAATTCGACCCACAGGAATAATTTAATATACTGCAACAAGAATAAAGTTACTATAAATATAACAAATTTCCATTTCTCTTTTTCGATTTGCTTTCTTACATTACTATAACGGGAGATAAATCACATAAGTTCTATTCTAATATCACGATTTTAAATTTTGGTCTCCCAGGTTATTAAAAGTTCTTTATTTATGATGTCAAATGCCATTTCTCACAAGATAAAATGTTTCTTCTTTGCATTTTGTTAATAAAGGTGAATATTTATGGTCTCGCATATTTATCATGTATCAGGAACTGTGCTTTCCTCGATATGTATGTTGTATTCGTTATTCTGCTTGTCGTCTGTGAGGAATACTTGGATGAATGCTATCAGACTTCTTGGCTAATTTCACGCTCTTTTTGCTATCAATAATTGATAATCTGTGCCGCTTACACCAACAGTCAATGTAATTTCATTTGGGAAGGTATTTTACTCGGTACCTATTATAACTTTTATAACTTCACTGAAACATTGTTGACTTGTGCTATTAGAAGCATAGTGTATATTTCTTTCATTCTTTTAACTTTAAATAGAAACATTTATGTGAATTGTTAATATAAGGTAGTGGATGAAGTCAGCCAAAACTGAATGTTTTCGACTTCCGGAAACATGGTTTTGACTTGCACGATACAATTATGGATATTACATCAAAACATGTCTGATGGAATCCAGAAAATTCCGGGGTGGGTGGGGTTAGGGTGGGGTGGGGGTAAAAGGGGTTTTCAAATCTGTATATAGACGCAATGAAAAAACATAACAAAAATTCTGAAGCTTAATTAGCTCATTTCTCCGATAGAATGCGAAGTAAAAAGTTGAAATATACGGTGCAGGTTATGATTCACACATTCGATGACGCTCTGACATAAGTTTCAGACAACACGGTAAAAGGGCTCTCTGACGAATATAATAATAATAATAATAATAATAATAATAATAATAATAATAATAATAATAATAATAATAATAATTATACTACTACTACTACTACTACTACTACTACTACTACTACTACTACTACTACTAATAATAATAATAAATTTATTTAAAACATATATGAATAGATAGAAAGTAATTTTAAAGCGATGGACAAAAGTTTTAAGTTTAGTATCATAAAACTTGTTTCAATGTTTATTTCCTAATGCCGTGTTGACATAGGACCGAACGTGCAAATCCGGGAGGACCCGCAAAAAGATCCAAATCAAGCCCAGCATTTGTTAAGACCGTTACTGGCTACATCTGTGGAGTTCTTCTGGCCATCACACGGAGATTGGTAGCGTGGGAGCTCTTCAGATCAAAAGACGATGTAATGAAGTTTCTGACCTACTTTACGAAGGTATAATACCTTGTGATGTGGATAGTTACATCGCTTGTGTGCGGAGAAGTACTCGGTTCGAACTTTACAGGAAAGGCAAACTGTTTGAAGTGTTTGCAGCTTTTTTACTGACAAAATACAACGTTCTATATAAACACAATTACACATCTGAAGTATTACATTGTAGATATAGAAATACATATTAAATTATTGTATTTAATATCGCGCTTAGCAAGTTCATACAATTCTGGTTTTCTGTATTTTAGTTTATTATTGTTCTGGGACTTAACGCTATTTTTTCAGCACACGATAGGCTATACATGGCGTCCAGTATTAATGGTGGAGGAAGAAGCCGGGAAATCCGCGGAAAGAACCACCGACCCACGAGAAACTAATGGCAAGCTTTCTCACATATCCACATTCGCCGAATATTAGACTCGAAACCACGCGTAGGTGAGATGGCAGTGATCCGTAACATAGATTGCTTTAGACCACTAGGATACTCGGGGCCCTGTATTTACGTAATTAAGCAAATATCGAACAACTTAATGTCAATCAAATTTCTTAAGAATTTATTATTACATACTAATATCAAAACTGTTCGTAGTAAGGACAAGTTATTAAATGTTTGACCTTAAATATCAAACTTTTACGTTCTGTATCCTTTTTTATTTCTTAATTTTTTTAAGTATGAAGTTGGTAGCGAAATCTTTTTACACTAGTCAAGGCTACACTTACAAATGCATCTAATATCTTATAGTTTAAACAGTCCATTCCTCAGTATATATCATGATTATTATATAATAAAGACAAAATACTTCGAAGGAGAATTGAACTAATATCATAATGTCTCTAAATATTTGAATTATTCCATTTCATTGCAAAAAGAAAGTCTATAAATGCCAACTGTATTTAAAATCTAGGCAGCTTTTCTCCAAAAAACTCAAAACCCTTGACATTGAAAGCCACATATTTAGGCAATGGAATCACAGTTGCGATTCGGATTTAAGAAAAAAAATACAAGATCCGTTTTCCATTTATAGAGATTTGAAATAACTGTTTAATGCATGCATGCCCTTCGACTGCACGTTGGTTTTGTCTGTTTGTTGATAAATACATTCATTAGGCACCCCTTATGTTATCGTTTTGCCGATGTCGAATCGTCTTCTTTCTGACGTTTTCTTTTAATACCTGACATGGCATTTTACAAATGTCTTCTAATTTACACACCAATGAATCAACTGAACTTTTCTGTGACACCGCTGAGTACATTTTTATCTTATAATTATGTTATTTCTTGCTGGAGTGAATGGGATATAATTATAGAAAACCATCAATGAACAATACCCAAGCCGACAACCCCTCCCTCCGTCAGAGCAAGAACCTTTTCCTGACTCATATCAAACGAAAGCTTCGATTTGGATGTAATTAACTAGTGAAAAATGTTTGACATGATATGAGATCCTGATACTTGCAAAACCGCAAAACCTAATCAATTGTAGAGCTGTAATGAAATACTGTGAGGTAGTTTTGTTTGAGCTTTCACTCCTGAACTTCACTTATTAATCGCAATTTACTTGAAATATCAATAGCAAGGAAGAAACACAGACTGCTCACCATTTCTTGAATTATCAATAGCAAGGAAGAAACACAGACTGCTCACCATTTTTCCCTCTCATAGTTATCAAAAGTGGGAAAACAAAAGAGAAATCGATTTATGCACAAGCCCGAACAGCCAGCTTTCTCCATCCCTCTCAATTTTCCGTCCTTCTCAGTTGAGTAAACAACTCTTAGGCGTTCGTTCAATTTACTAAAGACTGAATTTCGCACAGTAATCGATCAACTGAGTAACGTATGATACAACCATGCCTAGAACAAAGAGGAAGCGCAACTCTATGAAAGAAAAAACTTGTTGACAGCAAAAATCCAAGTCCTCATGAGAATAGAAAATTTCTGTAATCAGGAACAAATGGCAGATGAAATATATATATATATATATATATATATATATATATATATATATATATATATATATATATATATATATATATATATATATATTCGTAACTTGTAAAATATTTATTCTGTCATTACACACTTGATTAATATTATAAACATGTGCATCATAATGACAAAGGAAAGTTTTCAACCAAAATACTTGGACGCACTAATGCGAATGGTTCAATGTATATAACAGTTTCCTATGTCGATAAAGCAGAATGTCTTAATTCAAGTTCTCACTTTTACAACAAATGTTGATGTCACCAGTCTTAGTGCTATGTAAATGAGAATTGATAGGAAACTGACACATTAATGGCACAACAAGCTGATCTAATCCACATATAGCCCACTTACAAAGCTTATGGTTTGGATACAATGCGTCACTTTGAATGCTCACATCCACTGTTAAATAACACAGCTATTATTAAAAATTGTTCTTATTGAAAACCGTAAAAGTAATTTCAGTATTCTATTTAAATCTGAGGCTTATTTCCCTATTGAGTTGTGATGGAAACTTTGTGGAAAAAATGCTTTTAAGCATCACTACTTCTACCTTGAAGTCAATCAAATTTGAATCCAGTTTTTTTTTCCCAGCAGTTCTAGAGCATTTAAGGTCTTATATAGTATCACTTAAAATGTATTGAGCGTAATGATAAGGGTGACGTCTGTATTTTCATTTTATTCATTCCTACCTATTGATTGGTTCTTGTATTCTTTTTGGTACTCTTGTCAAATATCTGAATATCTGCCATGCAGTGGCGTACTAAGGGTAAATGGCGCCTGAGGCCATTGGCGTAAATGGCGCCCAGGGAACAATCATGGGCCATAGGACAAGAATACGAGCCATGAATGGCTGAAGCATAGGGACCGCTGTGATCTTTTTATCACCTGGGGCGACCACCAGCCCCCCCCGTTAGTACGCTATTGTTCTCTCTCTCTCTCTCTCTCTCTCTCTCTCTCTCTCTCTCTCTCTCTCTCTCTCTCTCTCTCTCTCTCTCTCTCTCTCTCTCTCTCATGTAAATAATTATGTGCAAAACATTTTGACACAATCATAATAAATACAATGCTATAAATCTGATGTCCTTTACAAAATTTCATACTTACTGATAACGAATCTCACTTTCACGATAAAACAAGAGTCATAGGCACTTTGACGTAGAAATTACCCCGAAATTAACTTATGGATATGTGGTCATACGATATACAGATTAAATTTTGATGAACACGTAATCGCAATTATTTGATATTAGTCTGTCTGCTTGCCTGTGTGGTATTTATCTGCTGGACGATTTTCGGCATAGCCTATGTAATCGTCAAATAAAGGAAATCATTGTTTAGGGGAAGTAAATGAAACACTTAACGAGTGGGTTATTTTGGTGCTTGTGTATATGTGTGGAGGGGGTGGGGGAAAGGGGAATAGAAAACCTCCATTGTTTACTCTAATAATCAAGATAACATTTTAAGATGTATGAGAGCGATGTTTTCACTCAAATGATTCATTTGCATTGTTCTCGTGTCTGCGTTTTAAATATTTCTACTGATAAGAATTCAGTCGCAAATAATAAAATTTATAATGGGTTTAGATTCTATTAATCACTTTTCTGTCTATTTTTGTTTCTTTTCTAAAAATTAAATATGGAATTCTAAAGCCAACTGGCTTAGCAAACACGCATATTAACGTAATAAATTGTTTCTTCTTTGGCACAGTGTCAATAATCAGGAATATTTATGGTTCCAAACGCTATTATCTTCGATTCCTCTTTCTCACTATGTCATTTAGTTTTGGCTTGTGTTAGTTGCTGTATTTCTTTGATAACCTTTGATTGTCGTTGCTGTAATCCTCTAACTCATGTATGGACTGATTTAAAAAGCATTCGACTTCTCCAGGCGCCACGTAAACATTCAAAACACTTAGTATGAAAAATGTATCAAGAATATGATGTGATTATGATTTTAACGAAGCTGTAACAATTGTTCACTCATATCGCTACGATGTCTACAGTGTGGCAGTTTATAGTGATGTCTAGCACTGGGGCATCATGCCGCAGACATGTCGCATGATGTCCCACCCAGTCACTTTATCCTGACACCAGGCCGAAGAGTCCTAACACTAACCTCTTAATGCGAGGCAGCTGTTAGTACCATTTTTGTAAGTTTTGGGTATGATTCGACCGGGAATCGAACCCAAGGCCTCCCGCATTCGAGCCTGACGCTCTAACCACTAGGCCACAGAGCGGTTGTATCAACAGTAGAAATAACAAGTTTTGAATTTTATTACATAAATCTTTAAAAGCTTGAGAAAAACACACAAAAAACATACATGTATCTAAAATATTCCAAAAGGAATACCCAAGTATACGTATTCCAGTTTTGCACTCCCCAACAGAACGCTGCAAACTCGATGAAAGATGAATAAAATCCTTAAATGAATAAACACAATCACGCTGGTGGATTTCTCAAGCATACATAAAAAGCCCGGCATAAAATCTCTTATTCAAAGATAGCAAAACGAAGTTATTATGAGAAGTCCATTAAAAATACGGTATATTATCAATCAGTAAGTACCATATAGTGAGGTACATTATACTGATGTAGAAACGTATGAAAATGCATCGTTCGTTGCACATTTCTTTTCTTTTGAATACAAGCCGAGGAAGTTCAGTGGCTAGGGTCGTGGATCCAAGCAGCAGGGAGGGCGAATCCTACAAAATTTTGCTCGTGAAATTAACCTAAAATAACGGTTCCTATAGAGGCTGAAAAAAAGGGTCAATAACCCTAAACCAAAATCTCCAACTTTTATATTACCGTACGGTTAAAAACCGCATAATAAATAGTATGAGGTTAGCTCAGTTTTGTTATACTATTATTGACTTTTTTTTAACCCTGACTTTATTGAACTATTTTTTACGTTAAAAACTCGAGCAATATTATGTAGAGATTCACTCTCCCTGCTGCTCCTGATTTATCAGAAATTAACCAAATATTTTATCCAGAATATCTGGATCTAGGATCATGTAAATGTATTGTTATAAATCCAAACGGAACTGATTGTGCTTTAGAAAAGAAATTTTTAAATAAATTTAGTTATATCCATATTCCCTGAACACCAAGTATAATAAATATTTCGTAGGGTTTAATTATCTACTCCATTAAACACAACCAAAATATAACAATTTTCTCTGATCACTCTAGGTATTTGTGTATATCTTTGATTAACATAAATCACGTCTGTGTTTTTGTGACGACCTCGAGAAAATATTCTGGCTGGATTAGGTTGTTTGTCCAACATCACATCATCATATACTACGAGATTATTAATGAATCCATTCAAGTCATCTACGGACGGGGCTTCATCTATATCTGTGATAAAGTCAATAATATCTTCACCGTCTTTATAAACTGATTTTGCTTTTTCATTAAAATCTTTAAGTACTTCGTAACAATGCTGATCATCCACAGAAGGTGCTATTAAATATATTTTTTCCATCTCATCCATCTCATTATTAAATTTAATAATAATTGTGTTTTTAACCGATCCCGATGGACCTATTATAATCATTCTTATCGAATTTGGTAATGCTGGATGGTGCTTTACTGGTTCTTGTTTTCGTGTCGCCGAAAAATCAATTGTATCCATATTATTAATAACATGAGTCTATATTGTTTTTGATGTAGGTCATCTACACCCACCGTTGGATTGACAACAATGATAACAAAAAATAAACGACATGCATTAACGGATAAATGTGTAAAATGTAAAAAAATATAAATTTATCTCAGGGACAACAAAGATAGGTGGGGATATAGCCGCATCATTAGGAAAATTACCTGGTTTACCATGGGCTAAATATGTTAATGAGAAACACCTTCCTGGATATAATTATTGTGGTCCTGGAACTCGACTTGATATCCGACTTGATGACCAAGATCAACCAAGACCAGGAGAGTATCCAGTAAATAAAATTGATCAAGCATGTCACATTCATGATGTTGCTTATAAAAGTAAAGATTTGCAGCAGCGGCATCTTGCAGATGTAAAATTGATTCATGCATTAAATTCTATACCCAATAAATCTGTTAGAGAGAAACTCGCTAGTTTCTTAATAAAAGTTTGCTATGAAAAGTAAAATAATGTTAGGGGCTGGTAATTAATTATATAATTATTATAATTGAATCCAAATATTATAGTCCTAGAGGGTATTGGAGGGGTAAAGCAGCGATCACTAAACTTGCTAAAGCAGCAAAAGTTTCACATTCTGTTACTGCAGCGTGGTTAGCACGACAGGCAATATGGCAAATTTATCTACCACCACCAAAAAAGATTCAATATGCACATTTTGATGTCAGTATTCCTAACGAAGTTCATCAAGCAGATATTTTGTTTTTACCACACGATACTATTAAAACACGTGGACGAAAGTCACGCACGTACAAATACGCATTGACTGCTGTTGATATTGCAAGTAGATATAAAAAAGTTGAATCATTATCGACAAAGACAGCATTTGAAGTAGCATCTGCGTTTGAGCGAATTTATCAACGTGGTAATCCACAATGGCCAAAACTACTACAGGTTGATCCTGGTAAAGAAGTTCTTGGCGCAGTATTATCTTTGATGAAAAAACATAACGTTACAATCAGACAAGGGCATACTGAAATTCATCGTGATCAAGCAATTGTTGAACGATTTAATCGAACACTTGCTGGGCGGTTATTTAGATATCAATATGCGAAGGAAATATCTGCTGACTTTAAATCCGGTGAGCGATCTCGTGAATGGGTTGCAAGGTTACCAAGTGTGATATCTGCATTAAATGATGAAATTACTCGTGCAACTTCCATGAAACCTTCTAATGCAATAACAAAAAATATATACCACGTAGCTATGAATACGGACAACGAAGTCAACAACCAGTATTAGGTAATGTGATTGTGAGATATTTATACGAACCAGGGGAGTTGGAAGAAGGCAAAAGACGAGCTACTGACCCTATTTGGAGTGTGACCACACATACATTTTCTAGTGTGGTTAGATCTACTGGAAGACCACCCATATACAGACTAGATTCTACTGCACCTCAACGTGGATTTGGCGTTAACAATTGCAAGTAATTCCTGCGGATACACAATTACCACCGCGTTCACTTATGTAAATTAGCACCAGGGCATCCAGCGCCTTACGTCGATTACATTCAAGACAAGTAAACATCTCATTTACACGTGTATGACCTAGATCACTATTTATTCTATCTACGGTAAATTGTCTTGGATTATTATTCGAATATTGCCATAACATTGTTGTGTTATAACTTGCACAGTGATTATTCTGTAGTTGCTTTAGTTTTATAATAAATTCAGTATCAATATCAAAGTCACGTTTATTTTTTTTGTCACATTGTTCATAAAACGTTAATTGTTTTCTTTATTATATCAGCGTCATCATTAATCTCCTCAGTTATCAAATAATCTATAACAATTCTATGTAGTTGAGTTATTCTTCTGACGCGATATACTGCGAAATAGACTAAGTTTGACCATTCGATTCGATCATCTACAATCCAGATATTTGTATCAGATATAGTTAACCCCTGTGACGAATGAATCCTTATAGCGTATCCTAACGTCCACGGTGATTTTTCCATACTCAATGCGATCTCAACAGAATTGATATCTATCAAAATAATATTATTCAATACTAGATTTTGTCCTCGGATACTTTCAGTATCTCCGCCAGGAATTTCAACATCACTATTCTGTCGTCGAGTATCTGCTGGGCGATAACATAATGGTACTGGTAGATTTGGAAACTTTTCTTTATGTAACATAAATAATTTCCTTTGCAATTCATCACTAACTATCTTTCTACTTGCGACTATCAAATCAGTAGGTCTCCATAAAGTCCAAAAATCATTCATGGTAGTTTCTGGAATTATCTCTCGCATTATATCACATTGTATTTTATTTGCTTGTAGTCTGATTAATCTTTCAAGTTCTTTCATCGGTTCATCAATAGCTCTATGATCATCATATATTTCTTCATAATAATCCACATTATTCTTTAGCCATTCATGTGGAGACTGTCCAACAAAAGGTGGTGGTTGACCATGATCACCACACATAATCACAGCCGTGTTTTTTGTTAATAACCACTCAAGGAATGTTTTTAGTGTTTCTGACGACACCGTACATATCTCGTCCTATATAATATATTTAGGTATATATTTCTCACCCATTCGATCAGGAGTCCACGTATCGCCGCACCATCTAAAGAAACTATGATATGTACATGTTTTTACCCCTCGTTCTTTTATCTCTCTAGCTAGTTTATGTGTAGGTGTCAAAACAATCATATCTGAAGTGTTGTTCATAAATAATTTAATTGCACGGGTTGTTTTACATGACCCTCCACATTCATTAAGATAAACGGTCTTATGTCTAGCCACAGGATCGTATATAGATGGTGCAGATGACTTTGATATTGGATTATTATTTCTGTAATATATTTCCTTAATTTCAACGTCAGCAAATTCAGAATAACTTAATATATTTTCTTGTTTTATCCTCCATGTTCCCCACTCACCATTACCAAGTAGCGGATTTAATAAATCCTTATATTTTTTGTTTATATAAAATGAATCCGTAGCAACTCTAACAGCATGACGAGGAAATCTATTTGTCATAGACAGTAGATTTATAGAAACATAAGGTAGCATCGAAGATCTTAAATGAGTAAACTGCGGTGAGTCGCCCTCAATATAGCTCACAATGGTACCTAGTTTGGTCCCATCCGATAAATAAGCATTACTTCGGCTTATAAATGTGTTTTTCTCCATTGTATCAGTTATTATAAAATCTAACTCGGCATCGTCCATAATCAATCTTACGCAGTGCCGTTTGTGACCGTATGAACTGCCTTGAGTAAACTTGCCGATTATCTTTCTACCAAGATCTTTTGCACGCTTCTCATCATGTTCATCCCTGCATTTACGTATATTATTAGTAATTTTAATAAGGTCATCTTCGGCAAGATCAGGAAATTCTTTCCTGGCATCATCAATATTAAATCTGTTTGGTTCTGGTAACCAAACTTACTTTTGTGCACTATAGGATATAATCGTTTCATTAACCCTTAACGATACTAAAATTCCAGCATCAATCATATATCGTAATAATACTACTGGAGTCCAACATTTTTCTGAAAAATGTCTTCCAAACCAAACATAAGTAACCGGATGGAGATCATTTCCGAACTCGAATGATTCTACATATGCAAATCCAGTTAAGTCAAAATCTGGTAAGGGTCCATTTATCGAAACTCTGGTCATGTCATGTGTAGAGTGTCCGAATCTGTCGAAGTATTTAGAACACTCACCACATCCAAGAAAACTCCCAGGATAACATGCAGCCATATCGACTGATATAACATCATTATAATCGTACTTAGTATTCCATAATCCACCGTGCCCATATTCTATGCAACTTTTTTGTATATCCTCAATAAATTCTGATCTTGTAGGTTTCCATGAATTTTTTTTCCTGAGCGAAATGAGCCACTACCGATGGTACTGTAAAACAATTATTTAGTAGTTGTCTAACTTTGACATCGTCAGAAGTATATTTTAGTGCAAGATTTCTCATTTCTTCATAAACAGATTCTGTACGATAAATATCACCATTAGGTCGTACAAATTGATCATAATCGTGTTCCGAACTCTGAAATAACCAAACAGATACAGGGTCACTTTTACTAATATTTTTAATAAAATCAAATATATGACCATTATAAAATTTTACTATTCTGTCTCGTGGAAATACAGTTACAGCATCAGTCCATGCATGTGCATTATGATCAATAATCGTTATAGGACTTCCATTTCTTATATATTTTGGTTTGTATAATATCTCTCCCGTTAGTGTTTTTACTGTTATTGGAAATCTTAATGACTTTTCTAGCTTAGCAACATCCTTAATAGATGCACCAGAATTTTTAACGGTTTCTGCCCATTCACATATTTTTTTTTACGTCTTAAATCTGTTAAGCCATTACCACGCATCGCATTTGTAAAATGTTCAGTAATGCGCTCCGCAACACAGTTTATTCTTGATTCTGATAGTCTCATCGGTTTGAGATCCGCAATATTAGGTTTATCATTCAGTAAAAACAATCCATATACCATAGCAGTAACTGGATACCCTCGCTCAAAATAGGTCTATCAATACCAGTCAATATACCAGGTTTGGATTTGTTACTTAATAATATCGTTTTATTATTTCAAGACTGTATATGAACGGGTTCTGTCTTGTCACGAATTATCCATATATTATCGTCTGTATCCACAATAAATTTTATTAAAATAAGATATTTTTGATTATCAAGGTGGTTAATAATTACTTCTGCTCGTTTGTCGTTCATAACATTAATATTGTCTTTAACTCTGAAAGTTGACCAAACATGCACAGCATCATCTTCTCGAAATTCCATTTTGGCCTCACGGATACGTTTAGTTATATTTACATTTATTGAAGCTAGATCTTTCATCGAAACACTATATTTATATCCTAAAAGTCTGTCAAGATGAAATCTAGTAGCAGATGGTTTAATTGCTGATAATTCTTCCATTATTATAATTAAGACAAATATTCAATTTGAAATTTAGTATATATATATATATATATATATATATATATATATATATATATATATATATATATATATATATATATATATATATATATATATATATATATATATATATAAATGATTCAAACAGAAAATAAATGTGTTTGGTTAAAAATTGGACATATTTCTTATTGTAATAAATCATGCGCAAACAAATACTGCGGTTACCATAGGCAAAGTATCAGACATGGAAGTACCGGACCAAAACCATATATTCAATGTGGTATTGGAGTTAGAGGAAAAACACAATTATGTGAAAATTGCGGGGGTAAAAAATATAGGGAGCTTAAACGATATTATGACAAAAAAGATACATCGACAGGTAAATCTCCTATAAAGACAGAAAATGATTATTTAACCAGATTTCAAAAATAATGATTTAAACAAGTAAATATTATATATAAATGGACAAAAAAAAAGAATTTGTGAGACACCCAATATATACCAATTATGAGGCATCTAGAGATGGTGTTATTAGACATTGTAGACTAAAGAAACCACTCGGTAATCTTAATAATAATGGTTATTTTAAATTTAGTATTGGTGGAAAAAAAAGATATTGTTGTCGAATGTTATTTTGGGATTGTTAAAGATGGACTTGTTGTACATCATTTAGATGAAAATCCCCAAAATAACCATTTACATAACTTAGAATCAATTACGCAGAGTCAGAATTGTAAGTTCGGAAATACAGGAAAATGTCAGATATTTGGAAAGAGGGCCATTAAATCCATAAATATAGAAACAAACCAAGAAATAGTTTTTAAATCCATGAATGCAGCTGCTATATATTTCAGCATTCATCCACAATCGGTGCAAAGAGTTGCAAATAAAACATATAATTCTGCATATTCAAAAAAGTATGATCAAAGTATTATATTTGAGTACATATAATGACTATCTAATTTACTTTATATCAATCTTGCCAATTTTAAAAATAATGATTTAAACAAATAAATATTATATAATGGAGCAAAAAGTATTTGTGAAACATCCAATATATATCAATTATGAGGTATATATAATGAAGCAGGGGGGTTGTGAGACATCCAATATATACCAATTACGAGGCATCCAGAGATGGTGTTATTAGACATTGTAGACGAAAGAAACCACTCGGTTGTCTTAATAAGTCTGGTTATTTTAAATTTAGTATGCACGAAAATAACCAACATTATTATTCACACAGGTTTATATACGAATGCTTTTTTATAGGAAAATCAAAGATGGATTTATTATTGATCACATTGATGGAACTCCTCGAAATAACGAAATTTCTAACCTACAAGCTATTACGCCGAGTCAGAATTCGAAACAAGGAAAATGTAAGATATTTGGAAAGAGGGCCAATAAATCCATAAATATAGAAACAAACCAAGAAATAGATTTTAAATCAATAAACGCAGCAGCCAAATATTTCAGCATTGATTCACAATCGGTACAATCTGTCGCAAATAAAATATATAATTCTGCATATTCAAAATATTATGATCAAAGTATTATATTTGAGTACATATAATAACTATCTATTTTACTTTATATCAATCTTACTAAGGGTTTTGTTAGGCTATAATCATTTCTAATCACATCTATATAGATACACCTACATTATCGCTATCCTCAGTTTTATTATCATTTATTACAGAATCAAATAGCATAATCTTTCTCAATTGCATCATACGATTGTCTATCATTTTTTCTTTCATATTCTTGAGATAATGCGCATTTTATCTTTACGATTGAACACGCTAGAGGCGCAAATAGCTTTACTTGTGTGTCGTTCACCAATTGTAAAGATTCTAACATAGAATTATAAATTGACTTTATGAATCTGTAATTGTAAGATAATGTGAATTTATTCTGAATTTTTCTTTGTTGTAACGTTTCAAACTCACATAAAATTTTTTCAGTATCAAGACCTTCAGATAATTGAATTCCGTCATGTTTTAATTTTTCAATAGCAGAAATAATAGCTTTGATATTTTCAGTGTTCATTATATATATATATATATATATATATATATATATATATATATATATATATATATATATATATATATATATATATATATTTGTTTAAAATAAAAAAATAATATTAAATTGAATTAACTAAAAATAATAAAGTTTATATCTTTCAGATATCTATAGATTTTCCAAGATTCACATGATTTATTTATTAAAAAAAATCTGAAATTAGGCCCAAAAACAAAATAAAATTATTTTTTGTTAAGAAACAAAAATTAAAATAAAATTGATATTATTTACGCTAACAAACAAAAATTAAAATAAATTATTATTTATACTAAAATCTGTAAATGAGAAAATTTATAATTGAGTCATATGTTTGCACGACTTAATTCAGAAATCTGTAGATTTTGTAAAATCGAGTTATATGTTTGCATGAATTATTTCATAAGTATGTAGATTTTCTGAGATTGAGTCATATGTTTGCATGAATTATTTAGTTAAAATAACATTTAACCACGAAATATCTTCATTTTTTTCTCCTACTCTACGAACGTATGTACAAATTAATATATAACGTCTCCCCGCGCAGTTCCACAATATTACCATCTTGATTTGTGAGTTTGAAATTCATTCTTGACAATAACGGATTATGTACACGCAGGTAGACTTGATTTATTGGCTCAGATACAATCAACCAGCCCGGAGGGGATTGGATACTAGATGAATATAATATATACCCCTGCTGAGCCTGATTAAACTTAGAGAGGTCAAAATGGTAGCTATTATCAATTATATCGCAAACTAGATTGAGCTCCTCGGAATCAAATCCAGGTATTATAAATGTTTGTAGCTGTTGTTCTGTGATTCCGTAATATTTCATAAATACTGTCTTAAAAAATCGCTTATGACTTACACGTTGGATTTGGTCATCTTCATTAACTATATAAGAGCTAGAAAATCTATCTGCCGGCACGTTTATTATTTTCTCTGTCAACAATAGCATTATTTATGAATTCTAAGTCTGCTACAACTTGATTTAGATGTTGTATTGTTTCAATTATTTGATTTTTTAAATCATCGTTATAAAAAGTATTGATGCTGGAAAGTAAATTTTTAAAATTATTAAACACGTGTTCGTGTTCAGATTTAATTGGTCTTGATAATGAGTTTATTTGCTCAACATCAAGTGTCGATATTCTTGCTAATCCCCTTCTACTTTGAATGAAACTTATAAAATAATTATGATGTATATAATTACGATAAGCTGCTGTATGGCTCTCCATAAATGGAACTTTGTTTCTATATTCTGGAAGTTGTATAAATTTCTTAACATCTATGTTGAAGTCGGATCTCTGTGGTTCTGGTGGAACTTGATAATCTGGCGCGACTTCAGGCCAACCTAGTACTGATCTAATCGAACTTTGATAAATATCTACAGCATAATCAGGAGAATTTATTTCAATCACCGACGATAATGTTGGTTCATAAACAGTAATTGCTATTTTAGACTCTTTCCCGGTTAAAGACTTAATTCTGCGCTGGAATTCCTCATTAATCTGTTCTAACTGATAACTGCCAGTTGGAATACTAACAACTTGCCAATCGGGAGTTCCATCAGATATGTTTATTTGCGAATACTAATGAATTATTTGGTTGTTGTCCACCAAATGGTTTTGATCTAATATTAGGCCAGCTATAATAAACACGTAACTGAGCTAATGCTATCTCTTTTACTGGAATTGCAGTTGGAAAGTTAACGCTAAATTCAGGATTGGTCGAACTTATCGATATCATAGTAGTTTTTGAAGGAGTTGTATTAGCGATGATCTGCTGTAATAACTCTCTTGACGTTGTCAAGGACTCAATATCTGAACGATTTTCAGACGCTGACATTATTGTTATTATTATTGTTTAATTTTCCATTTATTTTGTCAGCAGAATCTCTAACAATTTTGAATGCTTCATTGTAGGTTTTAATTATCGTTACGAACTCCTCGTAAGTTATTTTACCATCACTGAGATAAGTGGAAATATATCCAGATAGTTTAGAGTATGTTGCTGTTGCTGTGTGTAATTTTATCATATACTCGCGCAATTTATCATTCGTACATGTAGTTATCTTTTTAGCAATAATATTAAAAATACCTGCTATAGTCGTTTAAGTTGAAACAATAATTGTTATAATTGCTGGAGCTGTCATCGTTAATGTTGATAATATTAACCCGGATCCAGCCACAATAGCAGAAACTGAATACACAATAATATCAATAACGACCATACGTCTACGATATTTTTTTTACTTTTATTGTATAAAGGTCGATGGTATTTTTTAGTTTCGACAGGCATTCACATGATTGATTTTATCTATGACGTTGAACGTCGATAGATGACGTAGTTATTTGATCCATTATACTATGATGTTAAATAGTTAATTCAGCTACAAATTTCAAACAACAACTATAATCGATTTTGTCTGGAATTATATCAACCGGTTCAAATGTAAATTCTGAAGAAGAATTTTTATCTAGTATTACAGATAATACTCCAGACGAGCCATCATTTGATTTTTGTTTAATTTTATTATTGATAATGATGCTCTAGATGATTCATCAATAAAATGACGCCGTGATTCGATAGATATTTTAAACTTTACAATGCTAAACACTGACAATCTATACACACCAGTAATCTCTGCAGCGTATTTGATAGATTTATTTTGCTGCGTCCATGTACCAGATCCATAGGCAACAGTATACACAAAAATTTTAATCTGTTTGTGAGGAATTTTAATCAGGTTTGTTTTTTGAACAATAATCGAATTCCTCCAATAATATCATTAAGTTGTGTATTAATATCAGTAAGTTTTATATTAACATTTGGTGGCTTTCCAAAAAAAAAGTCATTAATTTTGTTTATGTTTTCGCGAAAACCGGTAAATTCAGTTTTAAGATCATCGACGTATTTTTTTTGTAGCAGCATCAAAATTAGATTCTGGTGTTATGAGATTATTAATACCGTTATGGTTCATATTGGGAAATGCACGCATTATACCGCCATCGTTTAATAGTACTCTGATTCTTGATCGTCAACATATTTTTTTTTGGTTGTAGCATCACTATCTGAAGTTGGATTTCCAAGATCGGTAATTTTATTTTTGTTCATAATAACGTCTCCACTAAATACACCACCAGCTTTTTTAACAAAATTATTAAATGACCTACCAGAATCTTGTATCATACCTAGATTGTTAAAAGTCACGATATTATCAGCAACCACAGCAGAATATCGTACAAATACATCTGACAGTTGTACTTTGGTGGCGCTCTACAGTTTCGTATTTAGCATAGGGTTAAAATTTTAAAGACAAAGAGTTTCTCCGGGTTTCCTTACTAGTTATACTGGTTATTTAAAAGAGACTTTGTATATCTTAGGTATTGTTCAAAGAACCTTTAGTTCCCTTTATTTTGATGTATGATTGATGGGTGTAATATGGGTTAGAGAGTATACAGCTTGGCCTTACTCCAGATGTGCATCTTTCAAAAAAGTGCTAGCTCTACTTGCTCATTTTCACTTCTCGAACTTCAGAGGTATATTGTAAAAAAAGAGCCGATAACATTTTTTTACCTTTTATGTATTTGGTAATTCAGTCATTGCACTTTTAGAAGCTGGTATTGTCTAGTTTGGCAAAATTCATTTTCCATATTTTAATAGCTGCTAAGAATAGTGTACTTTAGACAAATTTAGATTGATTTTTGGAGCACGAGGGAGCAGTCATTTTAGTTAGCAGTGTCCTAAGCTCATTTAAAATTTCCAAAAGTACAATATCCAAAGAAATTTCATCCACATTACATGAAAGTAGTATATAGGTATGACAACATTCTCTCCTCTGTGCATGTTTAAAATGCAAACAACTTTACCTTACATACATCACACTCTCAAAAGTACATAATAACTGGTGAGCGCCACCTTTACTCGTCTTTAATCGTCCTTGTTTGTCCTGAAAAACAACCACTTCATTTTGATCCACACTTGTAGTATTCAATAAATCATCAATCTCATTTCTAAGTTGATCAAGGGTTGCATAGTTAGATAAATCACCTTGCTGTTGAGCTTTACCACTAGAAGATCTTCCATAAATATCTACCATTATATTTTACTGATGTCTGTTTAAATGTGACAATGTGGTATATTCATGCACGACTTTATGTGGTGGCTTTCCTGGCGGTGCCATGGATACAGCATCAAGTACATTAAGTACTTCTCGACCACATATTGGTGGATCTGTTAATGTTTGTGTAGGTAACGTTGAATACCAGATTGGGATAGTATTATTACTAACATAATGAATAAATTCTTTTGGTGGCGCTAATCCATATGAATCAAAATAAATAATTCCACGTGGATCAATTGCATACGCCATCCAATGGGTACCTGGTCCAGAGTTTTGATCGAGATTAATAATACCTGTTTCAGTATTATTTCGTTGTTTTGGTAATTTATCGCGCATAAAAACACCTCTAAAGTTTTTATTTTTAATTTTTTAACAGTATCAAGTAAATCAAAATTAGACATAGGCGAGATTAGTAAACTGTCCCGGGAAGTCTTGTGCCTTTTCCGTACCACGAAGGCGTGGTCCCTGGTAATCTGAGACCTGTTCCCTTTTTTTTTAGATATTCGTTTTATTCCCTGTCCGGTCGCTTTCTTTAATGCCATTCCAACGGCTGTTCCAACAGCGCCTAATGCAGCTGCTTTTGCAACAGCTGGGGCTGCAGCGGCTATTAATGCTGGTATAGCTGCGAGAAGGGGAAATATATCACCCGTTTTAAAAGTATCCTTAATAGCACCTGCAGAAAGATCAAGTTTGACACCTTTATTTGTTTTTTTTGCTTTATTAAAGTTTTTGAATTGACGATCAGTTAACGATAATTTATTTGAACCACTCATGAGTTCCTTGTTTAATGATATTGTTATTCCACAATTATTATTTGATGCTGATTGCAGTCTTTTGATCTGATAAGGAGTCAGAGTAACATTAACGTGATTATATGACATTTATAATACTGATAAATGATTTAATTACACATTACATATTTTCTACTGGAGCATCAACGACTCTCATTCGTCCACTAGCACCTTCTATGAGCATTGATTTATCGCTAAGTATAATAGCAATTGCTATATAATTATCAATAGCTCCTCTATTAACACTAGCTCGAAACTGTATATCGACTACTGATTGTCTGGTCAAATCTAAATTTTCGAGCGAAAGGTAATAAATAGGATATAAGCTTATAAACTCTAGTTGTGATATTTGTAATCCAGTATCAACATTTTGATCACGGCCCATGAATGGCATAAGACGATGATATGCACGTGCTACATGATTTTGATCAAAATTAAGTAATATATCCTCGGATGGTTCTTGATGTCCATTTATCCTTAAAGAAACCTCAGAAACACCGAGTTTATCAAATATCATAATACTACTAGTTTGATCATTTACTCGTGCAGCATTTTGTAATACAATAAATATGTGTCTTGGTGCAGAAACACCTTGCTGATAGGATATCTGCCATGTAAATAAACCGTTAATATGACTCTGGATAGCATCTGTAGTCATTGTCAGCCATGATAGCATTGATTTACCACCTTGATTCATAAAAGATAACAATTGTTGTTCTTCATGTATTGATGGGATCATTACAGACATCCAGAGCCTAAGTTTTGTAAGAATTACCATACCAGCATCACCGGCGGGTCTCCATATTGCGTCATCATCTGCTGCTTTTCGTACTAGTACAACTGTATGTTTGGCTCCGAAAATGATTTTTCTGTCATTTCTACAAAATTCAAATATGCGTGATAGTAGAATTGCACATGAAAATATTATTCTATTTCCTTTTAACATCGCTCGACGTGATCTAAATCCTAAGTTGAAATCAGGATCTATATTAATAATCATACTTTGTACATCCGCATTGGCGTTTCTAGCAAAATTCTGTGGTCGTCCTATTTCAGATTGTTGATATTCTGCAGAATCAGAAGTATCTTTTACAAACAACATTGACGGAACAGCTGATCTTGAATAATCGTCGCTCTATCTTGCAAGACCATGTATGGTTGTAGCTACGTCAACATCTTTTTGAATTGATTCAATATTTTATTTTTTCCGTCAATCATGTACGTTGCGCTATCAAACAACGCCACAATACCATTATTAACAAAACCAACACTAATTTCGGTTGCATATTCAGTATTATCGGTTTTTAATATTTCACGTTCGACTTCAATAAAAGCTTTTGAGGGCAGAAAATATCTACTTGTATCATGAACCTGAAGTTCAATTCTTCCTCGTTGATTTGGAATTCGTGCTTCATAAGAATAATACTGATAATCGTGTGTAGACTCATCTTTGAGAAAACTGGTGCGTCCATGTCAAACGCGGGGTAAATCATACGCTTGAACATATTTATTATAATTATTATCGTCTAAAACGAAGACCATTTCGGGAAGTGAGACCACTTCGGCAAGTGAGACCACTTCCTGCTATCAGACTATCGGTTATGTTTCTCTCTTTTTCTGATAAAGGTATATCAGCCATAGATGGCATCGCCATTGCTGCTAGTTTTTGATTAGCGGCTTGATTTATTATTTTACTTACACTTGCGGGCATCATTTCAGTACTGTGCAGTTTCACCAACTGAGATCGGACAGGTTGTGGTCTGTGTATTAATCGTGTTAGTCTATCTTTAATCGCCGAGTATGCTTTACTGGCAAGGTTACCAGCAGTGTCTATAACTTTTTCACGAACAACATCAATAGCTTTCATACCCAGCTGCTTTGCAATTGATATTGCTTTTGGGGATAGTCTTCTAAACAAACCCTGAACAATATCTCCTAACCCATCTCCGTAGGTTGCCCTGTAAATGGGTATTCGAGAATTATTTGCCCTGACCATGGTTGGTCCACGTTGAGCATTGTGTATTATCATTTTATTATTAATTGACTTTATTACTAATTGTATCTAATCACTGTGACTTAGTCACTATAATAGTCATCGGCAATTTCATTAATAAGTGATCGATACATATTAATATCCATAATACCGCCACTAAATAATCTTTTACAAATATCTGCTGATTCAATAATGATTTCTGGGGAATTATTACCAGCTCGTTTTCCTCCAATCAGAATTTCTAGTCGTTCAACATCAGCAAGGACGTTGTTAGGACACTGAGTAATAAGACCACTTCCTAAACCACTTCCGAAAGAGGTATCACTTTTTATTTGGGCTGGTTGTTGTAGTGGTGGTAATGTTTGAGGATCTAGCTGTGAATCCGATATTGTTTCAGGAGATGGCAGTGTTCTTTTTGTATATTTTCGTTTTGGTTTAGCTGCTTCTTCTTTTCCTGATTGAATAAATTCGTTAATTGCCATAATATAAGTTTGATATATTGAATCATTATTACTAACTCGTTCAACATTCATGCGTATACGATATAATACTTTCCACCATTGTTCACGGGTTTTGATATCTCTAGCATATTCAGGTTTCAATAATTTATCTCTTCGACTAAAATTACCCACAGCAAAATTAGCTAATTAATCTAGGTTTTTAATATTACTTATTACTTCAATAGTATCTTCATTAAATTTGTTTGACAGTTCAGCAGTACTGATCATTATAGTACTCTTTTGTTTAGGGGCTAGTGCTTCAGCACCTTCTTCTGCCTGGTCTGCATATTCAGGCATTTCTGGGACTGGCATTGCAGCAGCTATTTCAGCTGGAAGTTTTTCGAGAATCTTTTTTGCTTTTTTAGTTCTTTTTGCTATTTTTTCAGCAGTTTCAACTGTTTTTTGTAACACAGGTTGAATACCTTTAGTGGTCTCAATGATAGGTTTACATAACTGTTTTGCATCCTCCTCAAATTCAACTTGAGATTCCTGACGCGATTGTAGTTGTTGTTTGACAGCATCACGGATAGGTAAATATTTTTTAATTGTCTCTAATCGCTCTCGACCTAATTTAACTGAGAGTGGTTCGCCAATATTCATTATTAAATAATATTTATAATAGATGTTTAATTAAATTGAGTGCTGGTAAACAAAAATCGCTAAAAATGCTTTTCTATTCTCTGACAAATTAAAGATAAAAAACTCTTTTTTCTGACAATTATTACCTAATTATCTGTTACCTTGCGTGTTGGACTGCGATCAGAAATTCATTTTAAAAATGCCTCACAAGATAATGCAGTCGCTTGGTCGCCTGATATATTCGGCCCACAACACGGTTCAGACGCTAGCATAGAACCTCGCACTTAAGGCACAGTCTGTGCCTGCATTGGTCTGTACGTAGTACATTCAAGCCACACATACCAGACCTAGCAGCGCCTAGGTACACCTGCCTGACTGCCTGCCAGCCCCAGATCGTCCGCAGCCTAGGGTTACCCTGTACCAGATAGCGCCTAGGTCAGCCTAGTCAACAGCCCCAGTATTATCCGTATAGCGAACAATGAGACAGGGTGCTTGCTCGGTTCGCAAGGTCGCTATACACATTTTATACAAATGTTTCACCAATTGTGTTCACTTCCACTGAAGCACCCTAAATTTGCATTTTTGTCTATATAATAGTACCGGAAACGGTATGTGGGTAGTTATTTAGAAATGTTTATATCCTTCCCCGTTCATTTCAAACCATACGTCCCGCTAAACGACCACAGGCTTTGTCACTACGAACCCGGGGAAAAATCAGCTCTGCTGGTATCGTTCACACACACTAAACCCACAGCTAATGTATTGTGTCCCATATAATAGTACCGATATCTATATGTGGGTAGTTAGTTAGAAATACCTGATAGTCTCGCTAAGCGAGAACCCGGGAAGAAATTTCAGGTCTTGCGGGAAGAATCAGCTCTGCTGTTATCGTTCATACACACTAAACCCACAGCTAATGCATTGTGTCCCATATAATAGTACCGATATCTATATGTGGGTAGTTAGTTAGAAATACCTGATAGTCTCGCTAAGCGACCACAGGCTTTGTCACTACGAACCCGGGAAGAAATTTCAGGTCTTGCGGGGAGAAAGTTACGGGCTAAGGAGAGCTTCTAACTAACTACCCTCATACCGTTTCCGGTACTATTATAGGGGGAAAAAATGCAAATTTGCAGTGGGTTGGGTCTGAACTATATTGTCATAGATAATTCCCCGAGCTCATGTAACGACCCAACCCGTGATTAAAAAGAGAAGAATGTAAACATGGACCGAAAAAATGGCCTGGATATTAAACCTATGGACCGAAAACACAGTCTGGGGCAATATGGACCGAAAAAAAAAAACGATCATGAGGCAGCAAATCCGTAAACACTATGGACCGAAAAAAAAATGGCCTGGATATTAAGCTTGTCAACACTATGGACCGAAAACACAGTCTGGGCATTAAGGCTGTATACATTATGAACCGAAAATGAGAGAAGACGTATAGAGAGACAATGGAATGCACTTGTGGGTGATAGTGATGACGATGAGGAATTTGAAGGAACGCTCCACGTGATTTTGTTTGGACGAAAAGGCACCCTTATGACATACCTATTGCTTTATATACATGACCAGCAGGAAAGGTGAATCTCTACATGATATTGCTCGAGTTTTTAACGTAAAAAATAGTTCAATAAAGCCAGGGTAAAAATTGTCAATAATAGTATAACAAAACTGAGCTAACCTCATACTATTTATTATGCGGTTTTTAATCGTACGGTAATATAAAAGTTAGAGATTTTGGTTTAGGGTTATTGACCCCTTTTTCAGCCTCTATAGGAACCGTTATTTCAGGTTAATTTCACGAGCAAAACTTTGTAGGATTCGCCCTCCTGCTGCTATCCAAGACCGGGAAGGTTTGAATCCTACCATCGGACCAACAAGGGTCACCTACTTGTGTCTATGAGAAAGGCATTAGACCCCAACTGACTTATTAATATGTACTGCAGCCGTAAATCGAAAAAACATAACTAATCTATTCCTACAATTTAATTAGGTGTTATGTTGTTTAAACTATGCAAAATGCATTTTTGACTGCTATTTTGACAGTCTCTTGTGACTTTCATTGGGGATCTATCCCATGACGTGATATAGCGTTGTCATATACAGATCGTTGGACAGAAGCGCGTGATAAAGACTGCCTCAGTTTTATGACCATACACCGATTTTGGCATGCATATTTTGTTCTGTATTTAGCTAAACATTCGTTTGCAAAATATTATCTATTCAGTAGTGTCACTATTCTGTTTTTGCCCCTTTTTGATTTTTCTTTTTCTGATGTATCTAAGAGCCTATAAACCCCATGACTTGTACCGAGTTTGGCAAGCAAGGTTTAAACCACTGGATTATTAATCCATGAAAGTGACCAAATTGCAGAAATTCTTGATGCTGTATGCGGTATGGTTATACACAACAGCAAGCGTTTACTAAGCAGCAGTGATATCGATTGATATCACAAGCTATACATAGCACTGCAGGGAAGTTATAACCATTGCAGAAAATGATCAGAACAGTTTCATTTAGGCGTGCCAGAAATTGAGAGAGAGAGAGAGAGAGAGAGAGAGAGAGAGAGAGAGAGAGAGAGAGAGAGAGAGAGAGAGAGAGAGAGAGAGAGAGAGAGAGAGAGAGAGAGAGACCCAACTATATTTGTTTACTTAATTTAGCAATGTATTATATTTCGGCGTGTTTCAAAATCAAAGCGAAATTAAACTAGCACAATGTACCTGTTATAAAAAAATCTAATTTGTTAATATCGAAAAATATGTGGAATATTTTTTATGATCACGCTTGTAATATTCGGTTGACTTAAAACTACTCATGATTATGTATGCTTATCATTATAAGAAGATGTTGATATGTATATCATAAAAAATAATTTAAAATGACGTTTTTTATTTAAAAAAATAAATAAAAGCCTAGGAGACTGTTACTTGCGTGTTTTCTAAATATGTCTTACTTGAAATACGGGGTTGGTTATTTACTATATTAACACTCGATAATAATAAACCATCGTGCTATCAAAGTACATTGTTGATTTAGTTTCGGTGAAAGTTTTACTTCATAGAACTGGACAGACTACAGAGCCTGAGCTAGTGAAAAATGAAAGTCAGTTAAGTGATGTAATGTTAAGGTCATCTACGTATACGTGGCATGTATAATCTTTGAATCGTTTTCGAAACTGATATAGATTGTACACTAGCTTTCTCCTAAACCTCTTATGTAACGCTTATAAATTATTTGCCTGCAAATGATTTTAAAGAATATATATATATATATATATATATATATATATATATATATATATATATATATATATATATATATATATATATATATATATATATATATATATATATATATATATATACATACATACATACATACATACATACATACATACATAGCATTATCGTTTTCTGAGGAATTGCATATAATACATGCTAAACGTTTTTGAATGCATCATACAGATTCATAAAAAAGGCTCAAAATATGTTATATGCGTTTTCAGAGACATCTCTAAAATATTGATATACTGGTTAACTAGAATTTGTCTTGAAAATGGAACGGAATAAACTAGAATAACCTATAGCAGAAAAATATAAAATACTGATCAAGAAAAATTCTCTAAAACCGAGTAAACAACTAGCATTAGTGGTAGTTATAAAAACCTGTTTGTAACGACAGGCGTGACAATTCAGGGTTATATACTGTCGGAGTTTTCACCAACAGCAGATCTAGACAATTTGATATCAATTACGTCCGCAGTACTTCTGTATCTTCCATGTCACAATTGGTTGTCCTTTTACCCTTGTGGATCAAGAGTGTCACGTTAAAGACCTTCTAGATGAAACATTATTGTATAACTATACGTTAGAATCACATTAATAGTTAAGGACTGTTTCACGTGGAAGTGTAGAACCTATGTTTGCTGTTTGACTCGAGGAAACACGTTTACGAGAAACATGATGGATCTAGTCAGGTAACCTTGTTCGTGGATTGTTTCCATGCATACCATAGGTGCTCAGTCTTTTATAATACAAGGCGATCATAGCATCAAAAAGTTGCTGTAGACCGAAGGAAAATAAAAAAATGGGATCACAGGCGACGCAATTGCTTCTAGAGTTTGTACAACAACAGTTAGTGAATCGAACACAATCGAAAGCGGTTGAACTACCATGAATAGAAACATTGCCGGCTTCGGTTGGTTAAATTGTTAATGAATCTGCTCAAAAACGATTCAGAGATTGCAAATCTAGCAATGAGTAGTGGATTGCAAATGTCTCACAAAAAAGTATTAGAAAAAGTTTATGATATATAAACAATGGCTTTATTTAAATATAAATCTAATCATGCATTTTGACATGGGCGCGTATGAGTTCGTAAATCAAGAGATTTTCAGTGATATATTATAATCGGCAAGCAATAATAATCTATCAAAACAGAACTGCAAACGCAAGACACGATTCTTCTATTTGAGCATTATTTGAAAACTAAAGGAAATATGTCATCTAGATGATTCTAATTACAGCGCCAATGCCAAGTGGGATTTGTAAACAACGGTATAACGGCGTTGGTTAACAATGCGTGCTATTCGATCGATTTAAAGGAAATCGAACCACGACAGCAGTGACGAAGCTACAACGATTCGTGAATTTGCCAGAATAAGCTATAAACAGCTGGTCCAACAATGTTTGTCAAAGATGATAACGCAGATCATATACAGTATATAGCAGTTCATTCGGATTTTTTTTAGCCACACGCTGATGCTCACCGCCGTGGTAACAGGATCCAAGCTAAAGTTTAACCTTGGATTTCTCCAGCGCCGATTACGAGTAATTCGTGGTTTATAAAATTTGTCATGTCTAATTTCATTTAGTCATTTAAATTTCAAAGAGAGGCTGGCGAGGTTAATTTTAGGGTAAAACATAGTCACATTATTTTGAAAAAAAAACCCCAAGTCAATTGATGAAATTTGGAGTACAGGAGGTGTTGCTGGTAAATTTAAATTGTCAACATCACTGGTTTATAAATTTTAATACTATTCTCTGAAATGCCTGGAAATTTCAGAGAGTCCGTTATCGACACGTATTTTCATGCATGTTTAGCTTCCGCTGGTGTTATGTTATGCTGTGATTCCTTGTGACAAAGTCTTGTTCCCAGAGAGCACTTGTGGCTGAAAGAGGTAACGCCATGCACCTGTGGAAAAAACCAACTTGTTACATTGTTATATAATAATGTCCTATCACGAATTAAAGGTCCGCATTAGTGAAATCAGCTGAAGAAAAGAAACGCAACTAAACAGTGTGTGGTAATAATTCAATTTTCTTCAACAAAATTAAATGGAAATGTCTTCGTGCGTTTGACACAGCCAGCTATTTATTCTTAATGCAACCTAACCAAACAATATTTCAATGACATTAAAATTATCCAAGTCAGAGGTGACTCTGATAACAAACCAATGGCATATTTATATCCTTGAAGTGATTACAGCTTCGATATCAGCGATTGCAAAAATTGCGACGTTTGGGGCTACTGGAATTTTAACGGAGATGTCGCTCAAAAAGATTTAAGTGATCGCTTAGCGGGAGGGTTTATAGAAAAGTTATGTCCTTAGATTACCAGGAACAACTCACCAAATATTGTCGGGTCATGCTTTACTCGCTATGGGAAAATCAGTTAAACATTTTCGTGGTGTCTTTAAGCGAAATGAACATGCATCGATGGTGCCATTACACATGAAACCTAGATTTAATAAGACATGTCACTCATTGTGTCGCATGCCAGGTCGCACCTCAATATCACTTGTATTTTGACTCGTATATACTTGCATCACCAGTTGAAGCTGTCAATCTTATAATGAATGGTGAACAAACACTTTTATTTGACAACACCTGAAAAAACTAAGTTGGATGAACTCATATACCATAATCTTATTGAAACGTTGCATGCACTCTAGCATTCATGAAACACAGAATTTACTTTAAAATATATTTAATATTATACAAATGTCTATTAACATTGAAGGACTTTGATGAGCTCGACGACACCGTAAAGATGTGGATCTGAGTGGGTCGCAACCTAAGCGGATTTTATTATTCGTGTTGTTGGTGTTTATCCAGGTGAGCTGAGTTTTGCAGATCAAACTGGTAAACTAGGACAGTGAAAAAAATCTGGTCTAATTGCAAGGTGGTATTTGCAAGGACCTTGCTAACCTCATTGAAAATGGGGAAACACGTTGGCTTGTCGACTGCGCTTATTAAAAGACTATACAACCAATGGTAGGAAGAAACAATATGTGGAATAACAGATATGCCTTTCACCTCCACGCATAACAGCTTCATTTTGTCAGACTCAAAGGAGTATTAATCAAGAAGAGCCAAATTGAAGATATCATTTTAATAAATGGCCGACTTGTTTTCTGTTCTGGTGTAATAGTGTTGATATACTAAAATCTCACAATTATAAATTGCATATACTTATTTATCATAACTGAAGTAAGGGTTCATGGTTATAATAGGACTGCTGATAAATTAAGAGCGGCATCTTGGTCTTGTTTTGATGCCTATAATATTAAGTATTGTGAAAACGAGCAGTACTTTTATTGCATTTTACACAGTTGAATTACTGCCAGTGGTTGGCGGAGATGAAATTCAGTTTGAAGTACTGAACATTTATCCGGACGGCTATTTAGCTTAATAGATTCTGACTCCGGTGATGTGGCTTCTGTATTTATCGACGTTATGTTGGATTAGTTTGCAGCATATGTTAACATCGATAACAATTTAGTTCCAATTTTCGAGTAATATCTGCTTGAAAGCCGTGTTAACAAACACGTATGAACTGCCATACAATTTTGCTGAAGGTAAAAAAAACCCATTAGAGTTAGATGTGCCATAAGCAGCTAAAGGCTAATGAGGAATCATTACACGTTCGTGAAAAAGCCAAACCGTTGACTACACGATCAGGATTGTTTATACAATGGCGAAGCGGAATTAACAGCCATATCCACCCTATTTATATTCACCAAAAAATAATTTACAGATAGAGTCTCTGAACTGAGACAAAAATATTTCGATGTTATTCAGCGAGGAAGTACTTCTTCGAGTAACAGTTATCCAAAAGGTGGCGTAATCGGTGTGCTTTTTACAAAAAGGACGCTAAACACCAGGAACGTACAATTGTTGGAGATCTGAATATTTCAGGGGCAGAGTTTATTTAAAAACAGTTACATTAAAGTTGTCCCATAAAAAAGGGTAGCTTGCTAGACGTGCGTGTGTATATTGCACCTGAACAAGGTGTGCCAGTCGTGCAATTATACTGCGCAATTGTATTATTAATATACGAACTCTTATGAACATTTAATTTTACCGACTTGAAAAGGCAATCTAAACGGAACAACAGTTGTTAGATAAAATAGCCAAGCTTACCGCGTTGGTAGTAAAATACAAAACGCCCGTGTTTGGTTGTAGATCCTATTTGTCGCTTTACTGTGGCAACAACTGTTCGTCTTGGTGTAGCTGCATTCGTAGCCACAACTACCGTAGGTGCGTCAGTCGGTATTATTGTTGGTTCTATTCTGATAAACTGTCTCTATGGTGGTCAAATTTCGATACAATTAAATTGGCCAAAATGGAAAATCACTGACAACTAAAGTGCACAGATAAAGAGCCAAGCGCCTGCAGATTTAGAGGCAAAAATAAGTCGAATAAAACAATTTTGACCTTCGTCGATTAATAACTCACGGGTTGCACATTGTGTCTGGCTTGTTTGCCAGTATCTGCAAAAGACATGATATGAGGCTGTGAACCATATGAGGACCTAAAACGACGCAAAGGTGGTCAAAATATTTCGACACTATTTCTTCCTCTCCTGCAGAACATCACATGTTTATTTTTTATGTTTTGAAATCTTATGTTTATTCTAGCGAAAATGCCTTTGCGTATACCGAAAACCGACAATTGTTCGACAAGCAGAGAATTAATTCAGGAATTTAACACTGTTGTAACTTTAAAGTTCCAGAAAATTGAAGTATATCCATTTATTAAGGAACATTAGATTTTCTGTTTCACCTGCAATTAAAGTCGCTTATTCAAGTGTACAACGATTGTGCATCAGACAAAGAGATTCATCCATGGAAAGAGTTATCCTCTATTGACCTGGAAGCAACTGCTAAGGCACGTGATCGAAACTTGGCGGACGTTGCAATTATTAAGCTCAAAGCTGGCAAAATATCAAGCTTCCACATTTTCTGAAGGCTGGGGATATATTTCACCTGAATAGCCATTAGTCTTAAATGGGTTTCTGCTATGCGCTGTAATTCTAGAAGACACATTATCCGGCAAACAATATGCAGATCCGGGGGACAAATTCCAGCTGTCTGACACTATACATTGCAATGTGCGCCAAGACAAAGCATATAAGTCTGGCCCTCCTGCGGATATTGTAATCTTTCTCAAAAAGCATTATGGTCAAGGGTGGAAATCAGACTTATTTTAAAAAAGAGAATGACTCGAGTTAGGCTTGCGCAGCAATCAGCGAGAAGTGTTCCCCAAATACCTCCTCCTTTGTGAGATATATAGGTTAAATAGACCTGAATTAGATGCATATGCTGAGTTTGTTGATGAACTGCATCAAAAGTATAGTGGAAATTATAAATATAATAAAGACTTTTCTCACAATGGTACACATTATTTAATACATCATAATTCAATCCAAGACCGGTCGTCTCGCATGCCGAGTTCTATCCATTTCTATGATACTTGCATTCATTACAAGAGCACTCTGTACTTTAGCTACTTTGTTAAGCTTGTGTCACACAACGCCATTTTACAATTATCAAACAACGAGAAATGTCAATCTTAGAATTTGGACACAGTTATACTCCAATGGATCGCCATTACCGTCCAGTAAAGCTGTTTGATGGAAAACATTAGCAACAATTTTAGTTATACGAGTTGTTTCAGGTTAACTACAATACGTTGCATGTATGAGAGATATATAAAAGACCTACCATTTTCTGATCACTTGTAACCTGAACCTAATACCCCTTTAAAGTTAGTAATAAGAATAACAGGCAAATACAAATTCATGGTTCGGCAATAACAAGTGCACATAAATGCTGCTTGTTCTATGTATAAAACTCACATTACCCCTATCAATGTTGAGACATGCTTAAACAAGAGCTTCATGTTCATTCCGATACAGTTATTGCGAAAATTTTTAATAGTTTACGTGAAGGTTTTTGATAACGATTTTCATAGAGACCTCCCCCAATCAACATTGAAATGTAAAATCTTCCTACCTGCTAGGTCACAACCACACATAATTCAAGAACTGACAAAGCCCGAGAAAAATATGTTTTCCAGGACTTTTTGAGTCTTCAAGAGATACAAGGTCGATCGTTTCATAAAACGTTTTGAGATTTACGAGACTCAATGCCTATCTTTTATAGAGCTTTTGAGACTTCAAGAGACTTGTTTTCTTTTAGTCGATCTTACAACAGAGCTTTTCAAGACTTCAAGACACTCATTGTCGATCTTTCAGCTCCTCATAATAGAAAACAATCGAACATAATAATAGTTTCATCGATAAACTAAGTCAATGTTAATACGTCATAAGGACAATACCTGTCATCTAAATGACACATGCGATGCATTTCAACTCACTCCCATTCACCTTAGACTGTAGCCTAATTACCATAGACTGTGAACTTAGTGCCCTAAGCTGTGGCCTTATCAATCTAGATTGAGGCCTCATCACCCTAGACTTAGGCCTCATCATCATAGACTTAGTTCTCATCACCATAGCCTGAGGCCACAAGGCCTTATCACCCTAGACTAAGACCTTATCATTCTAGAATAAGACCTCATCACCATAAACTAAGACATCACCCTTGACTAAGGCATCATCACTCTATACTGAGGCCTCATCCTAGACATAAGCCTCATCCTAGACTTAGTCATCGCCCTAGACTGAGGCCTCGTCACCTTAGAATGGCCTTATCATCAGAGAATAAGGCCTAATTATCTTTGACTGAGGCCTCATCAACATAGACTAATACCTCATCACCCTATAGTGGCCTTATCTTAGACTAAGGCCTTATTATCCTAGACTAAGTCCTCATCACGTAGACTAAAACCTCATAACCCTAGAGTGGCATTATCCTAAACTAAGGCTTATGCGAGGCTGAGATAGAACACTTACTCTGTTTATTTGTATACGTTTGCTGTTTGGCTCTCGTGTTTCGCCGAGATTTTCACGAAGATGACAGAAGCTGTCAGTAGGAATGCAATAATTGAAACATTGCTGTAGCCATTAGATGATTTTCTTTCAATTTATTGCCATGACCATGTGGCTGATAGAACCAGGATCATAATCCTTTTCACTCGATTAGATTTGACTTGGTTATCATTCAACTTCAGATTCGATTACGTGTTTCGAATACATAGTACTCTAACCAAGCAAGCTGAATGACAACAACAACAACAACAACAACTATAATAATAATAATAATAATAATAATAATAATAATAATAATAATAATAATAATAATAATAATAATAATAATAATAATAATAATAATCCTTTGGAATGAATTTATCAACACAAATTCAGTAACGTGAACTCCTGGGTCTAGTGGGATATTGAAATTTTGCGTATCATGTAAACGTACCAGGCCAAGAATGTGTCTGTCTACTATTTATTACACGTATCAAGATATATGTTAGGGAATTTATAATCTTTTGCATATCTAAAACGAAATGAAGGAAATAATGACTTCTCGCATTATGCAGATGTAAGTTATAAAAGGTAGGTTAGGTCAGTTAATTATGTTTTCAGTGGTCACTGGATTTCAAATTCATGGCTTGAAGAGCTATATCATATGACATTACATACACTTATCTACGACTTTCAATGAATTACATGTATATCCATGTGTATCAGCAGTGCTATTGCGACATGAACAAAAGGAAAAATAAATAGAGACAATGGAACTAGAGTAGCCATAATAAAATCCAGTATTAACAATTATGAAATTAATCCATCTATTTAATTTAACACTTGCTATAAATAAATGCGTCACGTGCAATGAACACAATTTGCGGAATGCTCGATTCCAACATCAAATATAATCAACATTTCTTTAGCTCCATGTTTATTTTGCAGGCTTCCAAATTCTCCTAACTTTCCTGCTAATGACAGGATCGTAGATTGCAGGCTCTAATTTAGCCCTATTGGTTAGCGATGACTCATCGATAGCCCATTGTACACACGAGTTACACACTCGATTATAAAAGTTGATTTAGCTGATATTCAAATGCATACCATCAGCTGTGTCTGAAAATTCCATGAACTAATAATAATTATTTATCTACTTAAGCTACACAATACACGTAAGTGAATAACAGTGCAGAGTTCGTTCAGACAGCAACGAATTCGTGTAACACATGCATTTTGTGACACAGAAGTGCTTGGAACTAAAAAGACTCACTCACTCTTACTGCAATCTGTTTTCTGGCTTTTCATTTTAATTTTGATGTGCTAAAACGTACTAATCGTGAATCACAATATTGTTTAGCAAACAGTCTGTATCAGATATGCCATTTTATACAGATACGAGACTCGTCATTCTGCATCTTTGAGAATCAAAAACCGATAGTTTTCTTCTATGAGTGCACATCACTATTTATACTCAAAACTTAAAAGTATTTGTATATCCTCAACGTGTAACGAGGAAATTGCACATTTTTTAAATATTAGCTGGATCTAAATCTTGTGAGTCATTGTTTCTCATGGACAATACTGAAATCGTAAATTGATGTGTTTTTATCAATACCATTAGGCAGTACCATTTTAAAGCATAGGCACGCAAGGCACGAGCCTAGGGCCGCACAGGAGAGGACCCGCGGCGGCCCAAAAACAAAATTTCAGTGTCGGTTGTGTTAGCAGTGTCTGTGCCTAGGACCCCCAAATTTCTTTAAACGGCTCTGCCATTAAGGCTGTTTTATACAAGTTGTTGAATGATTCACCTCGTACAATGGGTAATACTGCTAAGGTTAGAATTCCTGATCATCGAGAGAATATGGTGTACCTCGACAGAGTACAGTAGTGATTGCAGACTAATAGCAGGGCATGTACCTAGCTGATACGTTAATGTACATGTACTTGTGCTATTTCATTAATTACTTTCCTGATACTATATGAGCATTTCAAAGATTTGATACGTATGTGCGTGTACATTTCATCTTTAACTATATATTTCAATATATCTTTTTTATTAAACTGACTCCATCGTTGGAGTTCACTGGTTACAGTGCTCCCTTCACTTTCTTCTCGGTCATATCAATGTTTCATTCACTCATAACTTTGATTTTACCCCCACCATCAGTCTTTAGCTTAAGGATTCCAAACAATTATGCTAATAAAAAATGTACGTGTCACTACTTAAGTAGTTAACTGTTACTTCTTGTGTGGAGTATCGGCTGTTAATTTTATTATAGCAATAATAAGGATCAGACTTCTCAAGTTGCAGTTGTCGGTGTCAATAAATATCTGGTGTAACTTATTGTCCAGAAAAACCTGGTTAAGTTTTACTACTGTATTTATCATGGATTTCAACTTAACTGACATTAGTGTATTCAATTTAGTCATTAAATCCTTTATTTTCGTAAAATTTTTCAGCCAGTGCAAGCGTGGACGTTGCATCTTATCACCAATTTCAAATTTGTGTTTGTTATAATATGTGCGTGCTACCATACATAATTTAGGTAAATAACGCGATAATATAGAGTTATTTCCCATGGCATGGTAATCTGGGCCATCCGGCATATGCGGTTTTATTTATATTAACGCGATTGTATTGACCGATATCTTTTATAGAAAAAGACAGAAGGAAAATCTGAGAAACTTTAAAATTTGTAACAATGCAGCAATAGCAGATGGGTTTTATTGTGTACTGATAAAAACATTATGTACCGCGATAATACAGCGTCCCAGGCTATATGGTGTAAGTTATCAGTGTCCAGAAATATCTGGTATTAATTATCAGTGCCAGTAAATATCTGGTATAAGTTATCAGTGCCAATAAATATCTAGTGTAAGTTATCACATTACCCAGAAATATCTCGTATTAAGTTATCAGTAGCCATACTTATCTTGTATCCGCTACCTTCGGTTCCATATACCACTATTTAATATTCTTCACAATCCATATGGTATCACGGTACCGATTACTTTTCCATAGACCGCAATGCTAATGTTTTGCGAAATAAATATACTTTGCATCCTACCTCAGCATGCATGTCACACACTGTCACAGAGAACAATGTTAGATTGTTAATTTGAAAACATCGAAAATAGGTACTCCATTGAATTTAAGAGAAATAACTCTGCTGGAACTAGACATGGGTAAGAGTTATCTAGTTACACCGGACACATTTTCAGTCATGTGTACCACATTTAAAAAAAATCTTAAAAAACACAAAATGTGATCTAGATATAAATTAACATAATTTAACATGTTGCCAAGAGGCTCAACTTTTTTAAAAGCATAACAGAAAGTACAACTCTTACATAATGCACCAATCACAGCTAGTTTTGTTGTTTATTTCTGAATGCATTGTTCCTACACCTTAAGCTCCGCCCACCTGGGGTTGTACAATTGGTACCGTTGTACCATATACCACTATCTGACATTCTCCACAATCCATGTACCACTATCTGACATTCTCCACAATCCATATTCCACTATCTGACATTCTCCACAATCCATATTCCACTATAAGACATTATCCACATTCCATATTCCACTATCTGACATTCTTCACAATCCATATTCCACTATCTGACATTCTCCACAATCCTTCAACCTTCCCTCACCCCCATCCCAACCCCCAGTCTTTTTTTTTCTGAAAACTTCGTGCAGGCCAAACACGAACTTCTCTGCTTCTCTGCTGCAGTGTGTCTGGACGAGATTTTCCATTATTATGCCAAACAGCGTTTGCTTAGATAAATTGGATACTAAATTGTTACAAACCGAATCTATCAGGGCTGATTAGGTTTTGTCTTCGCTGCTTTTAATTCGTTTGAGCCTATCAAATAAATATTCGAAACACTGCCTCAAGTGGATTGTATCTGGAAAACCTAATGATTTGTTAAGTTTTCTTGGGGCCAACGTACAAGATGATTATTTAATTTTATTTCTAATAATCTTTAAAGACTTGCTGAAAATCACTACTATTTATAGTCTGTCTTAAACTCTTCACGAGTTTATGCTTGACATTTTAATTAAAATAGGATTAAAGCGAATGAAATTGAAGTGAAATCTGTAATTGAAATTTGAAATTAACAACCCTAACTCTTTCTTTGTGATGTTTATTTTTCCTGAAGTATCATTTCAAACTTGCTTAATATAAACAAATTATCAAATTTCATTATTATTACAAATAGTCACTTCTTTTTTCGGCATTTTATTTAAATTAGGTTAAAGCAATGAAGTGAATGAACTACCAGTGCAGTTTGTCTAATTATTACCTGACACAAACAATTTCTCAATACAAGTGTCATTACGAAATGTGATGTTCCACTAATTTATGAAGGACAATGCATTTAAAATCGTACTAGGTTGCTCTAGGAATATTTGACTTTCTACTCTCAAACTATCTTTCATATCACGTAAATGTTTAGGAGAAAGTCAAGAACCTATTTTATATCTATTGTGACATTGTTTACCTAATCATGTGGAAACGCTTCCGTGAGTAGGCATCCCATATGATTCACATATTCGTTTTGCATTCTCATTGTATATAATCAGATATTAATACATTTATAACATCCGGATAATTTTGATTTTTATATAATATTTTTTATTGCAAATTCGATCGGTAAATGATCCAATCCATATCTCATTTCAACAACGAGTCAGTCAACATGCTTCAGTAAATCTGACAATACTATTGTACCATCTTCTAAGCTTCTTTCACCGTTTGCAAGGCGTGTCAAATCTCTCTTCATTGTCATCCAATGAAGCAAATGATTAATAAATGTACTGCATAAGTCAATCAAGACATGTCAAATCTCTCTTCATCGCCATCTAGCGTAAAGAAAATGATTAGTAAATGTACGGCATAAGTCAATAAAACTTTTACTAATTTCGTTCACCTCAGTACCTAAAACTCAAAACGAAAAGAGGTGCTCTTGCGGACCTGGGTTCGAATTCGAAACTCAGTAGAGTACGAATTAAAATTCTTTAACCTGTATGATAGTATATGTATTATATATATATATATATATATATATATATATATATATATATATATATATATATATATATATATATATATATATATATATATATAAAATTTAATATGGCAGCAAGTTACATAAATAAATATTATCATAATATGCCAGCAAGTTAGATAAATAAATATGATTTTGGATTCCTCGTTTCGTCTTCTATTGACACCAATTTGCCTATTTTTGTCTTTTGCATTAAAAGAGTTTACAGTCATTTTTGGCCATTAAAAATTAATATGCCTATATTGATTTAAATCAAAACATCGTTGGTCTTTTGAAATACGCAATGGACGATTCAGAATTTAAAAAACAGGTAATTTACTCCAAATATTTTCTAGTCTTTATTGGCAGGGCGGTAATAATTTATTTGTCACCTGCTATTAACAGTTAATCATTTATTGTTTTCAAGGAATACAATCTAGGTTTTATGTCTTCAGGTTGTAAATATAATATTTCACGTAAAATGGCCTTTCTTACCGTGTGTACACACGAAAAATGGCTTTGTTTGGCACTGTATCGATAACAAAGAACGTTTATTGTTACACTTGCTATCTTTAATTTTCATGGAAACGAAAAAAAATAATTCTACATAGTGTTTGTATATTAATCTTGCCATTTATCATCTAAAAGCTCTTGGATACTAATTCAAATTTCTGTTATCTTTAGATTATGCTTGAGCGCCGCCATGGCTCAGTGTTAGAAAGCTGAGTGACAACTTCAAGATCAAGGGTCAGTTGTTGTATCGTGCCCAAGGTCATGGCAGTTTTCTATCATTACCTCGATACTAAATATCTCATTATCTGCCGCAGTGCTGTTGAGCACCAACCAATTCAACGAATAAACCCGATTACTCATGAGCAAAGCAAGAACGGACCCACTATTCATTCGACAAGTCTGGAAATGAAAATGGATGGATAGAAAGGTATATTGAAACAAAGTATATTTACAATCTCGTTGCAGAACTTTTTTATTTGCATTATTTTGAGACCAAATAGTAAGCGGACTAGTTATTATGTGTGGAACTGGACGGGTTTTGCGGCATGCAATGTGGATTAAAATGTTTTATCGATAAATATATCATACAAATCCCTTACCCTGGCTTGGATGAAGTGTTCCGATTATGGGAACGTATTTTTTGTTTCTAGGGTGGTACTCTGTTGTTTCGTATTTTGCACAGAGTTAGATTTTGTAAAGAAAAAGAGAATATCCCAGGTTTCCCTTACAGGATATCCTGGCCATTTATAAAATATCATGTATAACTTAAGTTTTGTTAAAAGAAGTTTTAGTTTTCTCTATGTTGGTGAATGATTTGATTGTTGTAAATTTGGTTTCTGAGCACACGGCTTGGCTTTATTTCAAACGCGCACCTATTACAAAATCAATAGCCCCGTTTGCAAGGAACATGACCTAAGTTCTGAGAAAAACCGTTAACCAAAATAACATTTGTACTGCAATGGTACGACAGATCAAAGAAATTTAACACTTTTCTACGTTAGAGAATGTATTCCCCATCAGAGAGCTGCATTCAATTCGGGTATGGTTAACACCATCTGCATAAATTTTGATACCCTTAGTGGCCAAGATAGAGTGAAATTGACAGATCTAGTATTTATCGAAGTTGCCTTTTGACCAAGGCTTTATGAACGTGAGGACAATCAGTTCACTTATAGTAAATATTCACTTTTCTCATTAATTTCAAAATTATATGAATGTTTAGCACTGAAAAAGATTTAGATTATTTTTATACTTAGAAAAATACGATAATATGAGTACAGTTTCTGTCAACACTTCTAGCTTGTGTTTTACCCAGCAATGGCTTCATATATTTAATACGAAACTTTTGCAATAAATGTATCGAAAATTATTAGGACTGTAACTAGAGGGGAACTGTAACTGAAACACCTGATGATGTTATTATATTAACATCGCTCGAATAATAACCAGGTTTGATTTTTAGTTTATCGCAAGCCACCAATACTACGGTAAACTTCCTTGAGGTTAATCTGCACAAAAATTATGGGAAATCCTGAAGCTGCTACTAAAAGACGAGGTTTGAGTCTTATTGTATTAATTTCTCAAAGAGCTTTCGTTTAATATTTTAATGAAAATGGATTAAAGGAAATGACAAGGAACAAACACTTGTGAAAAGATTGTAATTGGATTTATTTTTACTATTTGAGCAAATGCCTATTACTGTTTCGAATAGGAGTAAAAATTATATTGAATTTTAAATCAATAACCACACGTGTATCTTTGCAATACAAAATATATTTACTGAAGTGCGATTAATTGTCACGTGTTATTCGATTTATGCATAAGCGTAATAATATTAGTTCTTTCTTGTAATAAATGGTAACAAAAGCAGGCTGCTTTCACTTTACTTTGTATTTATTTAGCACTGAGATCATTGAATAAATTTGACACAGAACAGGTTTCCCTTCTGACATTGTCATTTCATAATAACACTCTTTAATAAACAAAGTAAAGGTATTTTAAATTTTACTATTGTATTAATGTAACATGTAGACTCATGCGCACTCAAATAACCGCAGTAATGGATTATTTTGTTTTACTTTTTAAAAAGGTGATCTTGAATGATGTTCATTGTTTTTCTGGGTTTAGTCTTTTTTTGAAGATGTAATTATGGTATTTGTCTTCATGCATGCTTGCAAAAGTAAGTGTTTCATTTTGGGTATCGTGACAAAAATTGAGAGTTCTTATTGCAGGGTCGGATCAGTTCAAATGTTGGGGGAGGGTTTCCAAAATTTCAAATGGACCCTAACGTCGCTCGAAAAAACACCAAAACCAAACGTTTAATTGTCTATTTACTGAAAGTGTGCAAATATCACCATTAAACGATGGTCGAATTTCAAGTGACCATTGACCATTGACTGCGCGATTGTTTGTGTGTACGGTTTTGTATTTTAGCTTGGTTGGGGCGGGAGGAAACCATGGAATAAACTGAGCTGTAATCAAGCCTTTCTTTTTTATTTCCAGTGTGAAAATTTGATTCTTAGATAGGGCTATTCTAGCATACGTTACAAATGACACTTTTTATTGCACGGTTTGATGATTAAGTGATCATGTTAACCATGATAAGTGTCAAAATTAAGTTTTTAGTTTGGTCTAATACTTGTGTGTTAGTGAAAAAGGTAGTTTCATTCATACACCTTTGGGCTTTAAGTGGTTTTGATTGTCAATGCCAGCATTTTCTGAAGTTTATTAATGTTCTGGAATTTACTAACTCATTCTCTAAAAACTACACATGTGCTTCTATTTTATAACATTTCTGTTACAAAAGATATTCAGTGGAAATTTGTTATGGAATTATAAACAGAACATTACAAATTGTGTTTCAACGAGGAATTAATGCCTATAGTAAAACGACCTTATCTGACGTCGTCACCTTCTATATTCAACCTGGATTCAATTAGAACTGTTTAGTGATATGACTTATATTTTTCAACTGTAGGATTAATTTTGGTTTACATTCACAAACCGTAAGTTCTCTTTCATATTTTTACAGTGTTTTCTAGGGAAATAAATTATTTTATTAGAATTTACAAAGCTTGTTGACTCTTTTCTTTTGTTACATTTGTACGGGCCTACACGTAACACACTTATTAAACACATTTCTTTATACCAATAATCTGAGTTTTGCATGGCACTTTACTTGATGTAGCAAAATGATTTGTCATGTTATTTGTATTTTGCTTAACTGACACTTTTTATATCTGGACTAATAATCTGCTGTCCTGGTTATATTTATCCAATTTATTTTTAAGATGGGAATTCACACATTTATCATTGGCATATGCTGAGAATAAACGCAAATAAAAATTTGAAATGGCTAAGATAGCATTATACTTTGTTCTTTAATAGTGTGATTAATGGCAACACTAGCTACATTACAGTTTCATAAGAACAATGTAGTAATTATGACATGGTTTCGGAATGTACTTCGAAGAATTATGAGTGAGTCAGATCGTCAAAAAATAAAATTCCTCTTAACGTTTAAAAATATATTTTATATTTACGCGAGTACTTATAAATGTCAAACTGGCACAAACATTAGCAATACAAATTCGGATAAGACGGATTGCAAATTCTTATCTAAGAAAGGAGACATTGTTTCTTATTGTTATAGGTTGAAATGAATAAACATAAAAAAAAGAGAGCTCTTCCAAATGTTATTGTTTCTAATAGCTGAATACCACCGTATTGCTAGAGATAAATTTGTTGGTTCTAGCAAGCCCCTGTCTAATTTTCTTATACCTTATAAAAAGATCATGAACCATTTTTATCGTCCGTTAATGAAAAATGGTGTTTATAAACCGTGTAGATCATATTACACTTGACAAGTGATAAGAAAACAAAGTCAGAATAAACATAAGGCTTACCTGCAATGTATTCTTGTATTTGACGGACCACATGGCAAAACAATAGTAACAATAGTAGAAGAATACTAGGTTTTTAGCGCACGACCGACTCTCCCCCCTCTCAACTATCATAATAAATACAAATTACCACTTCTCTTTGTCATAAAACATCCACCCCCAGACGATTTTTTTCTCAGAAAGAAAGTGAGACTTTCAACGCAAGACGACCTACTCTACCCTTCCTCTTAATTATCAGAACAAACACAAATTACCCGTCTCTACCTGGATTTTATTTACAATACCTATTATCTGTAACCTCTCGTCTAAAAAAATCAATATTTTATAGAAACAGAGCTATGTACTATCTTAGTTATCATTGTGTAAATGCTGTATAAGCCAGGTAGCTCTGTCTTTTAGTCATCATTTTTAGTCATCATTGTATGATGATACGTCATACCAGCCAGGTAACTACTGTTTAAACCAATCATTGTATTAATACTCATCGTGTGATCGGAATGTTCTATAGAAAAAACGCCCACATATAAAAGACAGGTAGACTTCTTAATTACGCAGTTTAAAGCGGGCGTTTTATCAGATAACACGGAGATCACGTGAACACCCAAATGTAAATTCAACTACGTATTTATGATATTTTTAACGTTTGGGAATATATTTCATTTACAATGGAGCTCGGATTTTATTATAATCATTGTGTGATAGCGCTCTATCAGACATTCATAAGGCGAAAAGGGTGAGTATATTATTTTGAACCTCATTACCAATGGTTAATGTTTCAACTGTTGATATTAGAAATATTTCATTATCACGATGATAGAGACTAAACTTTACTTTACCACTCACACAACGACGACTAAATTTAACATTGGAGTACCGTTTGCATCATCAGCTATATTAAAATTGGCAGCATTAGCAATACGAAAATTTCTCACTTTTACAGCACTTCCAGCTGCATCAGCTCCAGCTGCAACTGCTGTCTCCTTGGTATAAATTCTGTAGATGCTGCTGTACCATGTCCAGTTTCTTTAAACCACATCATGTTCGTTGCAGTTGATCTCAAATAATCATAGGAAAACGAAATAATATTTAAAATTGTACTTGCAACTTGTAGATGACCTGTAATATCTTCTATAGTTTGATTGGACAGTGGATAACTAGCACTTTTGAATAAACACCAGCCGTTATAAATAATATCTACTTCTGCTCCAACTGAAATTGCAGCAGGTGGATTGGCTACTGTCATAATCTGACCGCAAACTACTTCTAACATAGCCTTATGTGGCAGTAGAAATACGTCTTCGTCTCTGGTATTAAATGTTCTGATACCAGTTTTATTTGGTTCGTTAGAATTTTCATCGAGATACTCAACATACTCAAATTCTGTCACATCGTTGTCGATGTCATGAGTTTTTGTTAAATCAAGATAATTTTTAACCGACATATTTTATTTATTAGATTGTATGAATTTTATTTCGTCGCTGTTACTTTAGATATTAATTATTGTATGATCTTCTCGTCTTTTGGTGATAATAGTTTTTGTGTTGTTGTTATCATAAATCGTTGAGCTTCTTTTGTTGGAGCGATTTCTGAGATAGCTTGTTTTAATTCAGATGAAGTCGGTGGATCTCCTTTTATTTTATCAGATATTGTTTGTCAAACCGCAGTCCCAGCGACAGATTCAGCTTCAGTTGCAAAAGCTTTACATGCGTCAAGAGCAATTGGGGCAAATTTACGCGCTATACCCGGTACATTTTCAATAACTTTAGTAAATATTTTTCCAAAAAATCGTCCTAATATTTTTCTTCGATAATTTTTTTCTTTGTTTCATTATATCTGTTGTATAATTTTTATTGCTTTAGAAAATATGTTTACTATTGTTCGCGTAGATGTAGATGATAAGTTACAACTTCATTATTTAAATGCAACTCTTTTCCAGATCCATCTGTCAACTGCATTGTTATACTTGATATTTGATTTTCAATATTTAAAGGATAATAAAATATGTCGTGGAGTTATTTGCTTGAGAGAACCTGGTTGAACTTCTGGTGGAAAACTGTAATTCGTTTGACCTTTGCTGCCTTTTGATGTGTAAGTGCCAGAAGCAATAGAGCAATTTACTAGTATTGTATTTATTTCTGTTATATTTACTGGCAGTTCACTGTCATATGTAATAGCCTGATCAAGAGCACTGTAATTTTTTCAGTAAATCCTAACAGTTATGCAATACTTCTTTCTCTTGGTTCAGGACCGATTAATATATATATATATATATATATATATATATATATATATATATATATATATATATATATATATATATATATATATATATATATATATATATATATATATATATATATATATTTATCCTAGCTCGCAATTTGTTATAATTCGCTGCCAACTCAAAATTATCAGCTACACCGCCAGATTTTGTTATGTGCTCTTTGATTGTTCTGTTTAAATCAGTAATATTATAAGCCCCTTGTGTAATTTTTATTTTGATTGTTGTAGATACTGAAGATGTTGTAATCATAGTAAACAAAATTTCATCATTAACATCAGTTTTCACGTTAGGCATAGCATTCCAGCAAGTACAAGAAATTAATCCGATCTCATATTGTTTTGCAGGATCTATATGTATAGGAGGAATATAATTTACTAAAATATTTGCACTATCTTACGCAGACTCACTAGAGTCTAGCAGTAATGTTGTTGATATTTTTTATATTAAGTCATTTTACAAAATTAAGTCGCGGTGTAAAGTTTCATATTCGTCAGATTCTAGTAATCCTCTCGATCTTAGATGATCAAGTATGTCAATGATTTCATTGTCAATTTCAACACTAGCATTCCCAGATTCGTTAGATGATATTAATAACATTAATCGACCTATTATTTTTGTAGTTGATGTAAATATTTTTACACCAGGTCATGTTTTTTCTTTTCTATTTTTTATCGAATGTAGTAAATTTCCTTTTAAAACTCCACCCCCTATCAAAAAGTTTTGCTCTACTATTTTTTGCTATTCTTTTAAACATGAAAGCAACGACACCATATATCATTCTATTATAAAGTAGATACATATTCTCAATTTCTGTAACCCTGCTTTATTCATCTTTAGCAGCAACTCTGTCTCTTATTATTTCATCTAATCTATCGATTAATGCTTGATATTTTGCATCAGTCCACTCATTTATGTTATCAATACTTTTATATTTTCTTTCTTTAAAAATTATTATACTCATTATCTTTTATATCATCATTTGCTCTTCTTATAAAAAAGTCTTTGCTCTCCAACTTTCATAAACTTTACAGTAAGATCACCAAATCTTTTTTGCTTCTCTTTGATATCTTTTATTTCTCCTGATAAATTTTTCACAATATTTTTTTATTTCTTGCGTTGTTTACTCTGCCAATCTTCGCTCAAGTTCCAGCGGATTATTTATCAACCGATCTGTTTCAGCTTGTCTAGCAGCAGGATCAGCTATGTTTGCTGTAAGTGCCTCAGTTATTTTTTTTTTCTTCATCAGATCTAGTAACAATTTTTGCAGCAGCTGCTTCTTGTTGTTCTTTAACAATTCCAACCAAACCTTTTTTCTTGCAGTTGTTCTGATAGTGGTTTAGTTTCAGGTTGTTTATCAAATAGTGCTTCAGTAACTGGTTTGAAAATTGTAGCTGTTGCTTCTGTAGCAGCTACCTGTCCACGTCGTGCTTGCTGTACTTTTTGCTTAAGTGATGCCTGAGATTGAGCAAGTTTTTTTAGATCTTCTATACATTTTCCATATTTTGCTCGTTTGTCCATAATTGTTATATTTTAATTTTTATAAAACAAACAACGCTTTACTGTAAGTAAGTGTTAATACAACAGCGAAACATTTTAGATGGATCATTTGTAAGTTTTTTAAATAAGAAAAGTTTTATTTATCCTTCGTAGCATTACGTTAAAGTTCAATAAATTTATCTTTTGTCAAGTCAACGCATTGCTCGTTCGCAATATTTCTAACGTCAACATTGTCCTGTCCTGGAAATTATATAAAACAACCCGTATTTCGCCGAATAAATCTGTCAACATTATAAAAACCCTGAGCGAGATAAACAGAATTACACTGTTTATTACGTGACAGTGAGAAATACGATCTTATTTTATTCATCGTCATGTTATTTTGAGGAATATCGTCAAAAACTACTATGTTGTGTTCATCTGCATCAAGTCGATTAACTGGAAAAAGATCTTCTGACTGCCTAATTATAAAAAAATCTTCACCAGCCTGAAGATCATCACGAAGCTTGTTATTATATTCGCTTAATAACTCGTACTTATCTTGCTGTGGATTAATTGTGTAAATATAAACTCTATCGTATTAAAAATTATCACCAAGAAGTAAGTTCATAAGCAAATTTGTTTTTCCTGATCCAGTTCGCCCAACAATAAGATAATGACAATCAGGAAGTTCATTATTATGTTTATGCTTCACCAGTCTCTCTGTATCAAAGTTTAATATTGTCGACTTTGCCATTGTTATTATAATGTTATATAATATTAAGCTAATGTTGATAATTTTATGTAGGACAGTAAATAATGAGTTACTATACAAAATTTGGAATATTAGCAGGAGATGTATCAACAGAAGGTTATCAAGATGACTTATCTAAGTTTACAACTCTTGATCAGCTCAAAAATGAAATCAAAAATTTACTAAATGTTGCAAATGTAGATCCAAATGAAGTCGTCATTTTCCAGGACAAACAATGACGATTAAAGACGAGTAATGTGCAAGTGTCAGATGTACTTGTACGAAATCCTACTACGGTTGCTAATTATATCGTTACTTTTAACATTCGAGGTAGGATACAAGATACTGGTAGGTCAGTTAATGATTATGTTAAAAAAGCTGGTGATTTTTTTACTGGAAATATTGCTATGAACCAGAACAAGATTACATATCTTGGAAACCCAACTGAAGATAATGACGCTGCGACAAAGAAACATGTCGATAATTAGGAAGCTCCAATCAATAATGAAATAACTGCGCTCAAAATTGAATTTCTTGGTCACGTGAACACGTTTTAAGTTTTCGCAGAAACATAAGCACATTTAAAAACGATTTTTTTAAAAAAAACCATCAAATGTTGACATTACACTCGCAAAATTAACACAAAACGCAATGATATTATCAGTGGAATTACTAGTATTGTTGAAAGAACGAGTATGATTAAAATTGCTCACAAACAAATTAAAAATATTGTGTATACTGTTGATGCTGGATCTGGTACATGGACACAGCAAAATAATGTTGTCAAACACATTTCAGAAGTTACCGGTGTGTATAGATTTTTAGTTTTTGGCAATGTAAAGTTTAGAACATTTACCAAATATCCATGGCGTCATTCGACTGATGTTTTCTCTGGAACTGTATCACTGATATTAAACAAAGACGACGAAGACAAGTTTGTACTTGTTACAGATGATGAAATTTAAAAAAAAATATTTATTATTATTGGTGTTTGGAATTTATATTTGAACATCTAACTCTTTTTATTAATATTAGTTAACCAAACATGAGATTACGTAAGTAAAATATTATAATGAAAAAATTATAGTTGATTTCAATCATATTTCAAAAGATATTCCAAGACGCACTAACACAATACTACAAATCTTATCACAAAAATCTTTGATGTATAAAAAAATGTTACAAATACTAAAACAATATACTTCGAGTAATATTATACCTACTGTTCTTGATGACCAGCTCTGGTATAATTTCAAGTGGGGCATCATTAAACTCGTTTTTGCTAATGATATCTGCTGTAGGTGTTTCTCTTACAACAGCGTGTAAAAAGATTGAACCTCGACATTTAATCAAACAAAATGCTCGCAAAACAGCTAATATCCCTTACAAAAAATACTTGATCAGATACTGTCTTATTTACGAGGTGTAGAAATATGATATGGAAGATTTCATACGTGAGATTCGCATTATTGACAGCATGTTAACGGATATTCTACCAATGAGGGTCAGCAAGTATAAAAAAGATTATCAAAAAGTATGAAACATTATCTAAACTTAAAAAATAACATACTTACCTGATCTAGCCTAGTGAAAGTGCAGTACATGATTGAGTACCATATCTCCTCATGACAAAGGCAGTTGCCTAAAGTTATAGAATTATATTTGCGCTAGGATCTTCCTTTCAATTTTATGTGTAATTCATTTGGGGTGGGATTTGAGGGGGTAATTTGTATTTGTTAGGAGGGTAGAAAAGGGGTCTTGCGCCAAAATCAGCCTTTTTTCTCTACTACTGTATCATCAGAATCAGCAATATAGACACCGCAAAAAGCACCATCAAACATATTGCGGAAGTTACTGGTATGTATAGGCTGTCCGTATTTAGCGCTGCAAACTTTAGTATATTTACCACATATTTATGGCTCCATTCAACCCATAATTTTTCTGGTACTGTATCTCTAGTGTTAAATAAAGATGCTGAGGAAACATTTCTAATGTAAATTACTGATAAAATATTAACTGCAGCGACTTATTGGTGGTGTCTAAAATTAATTGCTGGAGCATCTAAATTAATTACTTAGACGACAGCATAAAATATGTAAACTAATATTATATAATGAAAAAATATGGTTGATTTAATCATATGTTAGAAAAAATTACAAAAACAAGATGTTGACGCTCTAATACAATATTGCAGATATTGCCATATAAAAACTTTAGTGCATAAAAATGGTACAAAAACTATACCAAATTACTACGAGTAATTTCATATTTACCCCTGCAAATGACTAACTCGGGTAAAAATTTCAAGTCGATCATCATTAAATCCGTTTTTTGTTAATAATATCTTGTGTTGGAGTTTCTATTTCAACAACATGTAAACAAATTGAGCCTTGACTTGCGACTAACAAAAATGCTTGCAAAACAGCAAGTAACACTTAAAAAAACTACTTGATCAGGTACAATTGTATTTGCCAGTTTTTAAATATGATATGGACGATTTAATACGCGAGTTCCGTATCATTGACACTCTTTTAACAGATATTCTGCCAGTGAGAAATAGCAGGTATGAAAACGATTATAATAAAATATCCGTTACAATAATAATAGATGTTTAATTTTGTTTAGCTTTAGAAATATTGTTATCAATAAAATATCAACCATATTATCAATAAATGTCGTTAGATCATCTGCCCAATCCGCTATTCGTTTGCCATTTTCAGTCACGAATAACTATACTGATCCATATTTTGGTGATATATGGTAACCAACTTTTTCAACACAATCGCTTATTATTTTAGGTTTACACCATTAATACTTGACGCTGATTTGATGGAATTAAATCTCATACGAAATATGTTTGTCAGATCAAGCCCAACATGTTGGATTGAATGCCAGAAGGACATTATAAAAATATTTCATTTATTAATCTGAAAAACTATTGAGCTAAGAGTGGGTCTGTGAGGTGATACAAATATTAGAATATATTTATTTTTGAAGGGTGAGGGTTCTCTAAGCTAGAAATATCTCTTGAGAGAGAAATCTCAAAATACTACATGATATCTAATCTCATGTAAATGAATGTGAATTGATTCGTGAAAAAAAAACTTTAAATAGTATAGAGATTTACGATTCAAAGTGATTGATTTCACATAATGAAATCGAATTATTCACGTAACCGTCGACTATTGTGACACAAATGCTAATAAGTGATATGGTTTAGTGAAATATGAAGTGCGTTACTCAAATAGTAAAATGTTGCGTTTCACTAAAATAATGAAATCCACGAAAGTTTCATTCAAAATAATGAAATACGAAATATCTTCTAAGCCCCAATGCTATGTCGGGAGTTTGAGCCACCATCAATGGTCCGCCACTCCTGGTCTGCCTAAAGAACCGTACAATCTTTTGTTCTCTTTAAACCCGTTGGTCCAGAAGCCTTGGTTCCTCCCTAATAGAGAGTATTTAGTCTTTTCCGGCCAACGTCTTCCCCGAAAGCAGCTCACTGGACATAACAGATCCCATATTGGCCCACAGACGAACAACACGTACTATTTGGTGCATATATACATCATATTATTCTGTCACTATCCTAACAGTGCATTTTGCTACCAGTCAGTCAACCATCAGTCAATCACTGGTCAATCATTCTACCAGTCAGTCAATTAATCAGCTGAAAATACATCCAAATCCGTGCACTCGAATCACACAAACATGCATTATAACACATAATGACATTATGGACCGTAAATTTGAGTTAATTCTTTCATACAAATATATCATCGGGATAACTATATAAGGCAATAAACAGGTTCAGAAGTGAACATGTGTCCGATAAGAATCTTGTAGTACTTAATGTTCCTTAATAAATGCAACGTAATTGCAAATATAAATCGTTCTGTTAAAACACACACAAGTAAATTAGAAAATAGATTATACCATTGCAGGATACAAAAATGTCAGTTACCAAAAATACAAAATACACGTGGTAGTACAAAAGTTATATCCTATGATACAAATAGGAAACTAATTCACATAACTATATAGAAGAAGATCCCTAGTCGTTAAAGTAGACTGCACGCTGAGAAGACCTATCGTAATGTGCTACTTTTCTCATTAGTGCACCAACTAGAGCTTGAGGAAATAAGTTTTCCCATCGTAAGCACTTCGCTAGAGCAGCATAGAATGAACCAAATTAGCTGTTTCAAAGTAATATGCGATTTTTATAAATCCTCCCCTGGTAACGCTGTACACGAACCACACCAGAGTACATTTATTTAATCTAAATAAAACAATATATTTATACAATTCCGGGTTACCAGTCTTCTTATAAACAAGTTAAATTACATGTTCAATGTGCTTATCATGGGTACTTATAATGCTATTGCTTACAGTTGTTTATAACGTATGAATATAATAGATAATTTCAATAGATAAATGGTAACATGTCACTCTTTTCAAACTGGTAATTACATTCCAAGAAAAGGAATAGCTCTGTTTGAATTGTTACAGGGGATGAATAGGCATAAATTGCATGAAGTGTCACATGGATTAATAGACACAAATTGCATGAAGTGTCACATGGATTAATAGACACAAATTGCATGAAGTGTCACATGGATTAATAGAGAAATTGCATGAAGTGTCACAGGGATGAATAGACACATATAGATTGTATGAAATGACACAGAGATGAACAGACACATACAGGCTGTATAAAATGTCGCAGGAATGAATAGACGAATAGAGATTGCATGAAGTGTCATTGGGACGAATAGAAACATACAGATTGAAGAAAGTGAAGAGATGACCTCTTATTGATCATGAACAGACCATTAATTTGTTTCACCTCCAATAATTTCTTAACTGGTGCCATTACTTGTGCTGAAGGAAGAAAATAATTTTCCATCCCTCATTTGTTTATTTAATTTTAGATAATTCAACATTTACTTCATTAAACATTGCTGCATATCGTAGTTTGAAATTATGAACAGCCAGTTTTAAATTTCAAAACGTTTTTCTTGCCCACATCACACACACACACACACACACACACACACACACACACACACATATATATATATATATATATATATATATATATATATATATATATATATATATATATATATATATATATATATATATATATATATATATATATATATATATATATATATATATATATTTGAACAAATAAAACATTATTTATATTGCAGATATGTACGTCTTTACACTGTAAATATTACTGTTCATTACTTATGCGAGAGCCTTATTAAGATTCTGTTTTAATGGATAATAAGTAATCAACCTGTTTGTTCTTGCCTTTGCCACAATCTATGCTAATTAAAAGTTGTAAAATAAAGGTAAAATGTTTAAGTTCTTAAAATATCCGTTACAACAATAATAGATGTTTAATTTTTTTAGCTTTAGAAATATCGTTATCAATAAAATATCAACAATATTATCATTAAATACATAATTTCAGTGAAGTGCATATTCAGACTGTTTTCAGTACATCGCGATTGAATATAATTAGGTCCATAGTTTCCGACACAGGTTCATATATTTAATTTGAATATGAATTTAGTATATGCAGCAGTTTGTGCAAGATTATTCATATTCATAGTAAAAATAACAACAATCTGACTGGTCTCTTGATTATAAACAACGTGAACTTTTAATTCAAATAAATATAGTTTAGTATGGGGCATCAAACTAGTTTCTATGGTTACTGATTTCCCAGTGCTCCCATCTTAATACCCTATTAAAATCAATTTTATTCGATTTCTGTTTTCAATAAAGTTCGAAGCACTTCCATTGCGACTAGTCATGAATAATTAAAACTATATGCAATTGGATATAGGGATTTGGTGCATCGCTGTGCCCAGAGACTAACGACATAACATTTTGATTTTTGATCCAAAGTCCCACAATGTAAACAAGTTCCAATTATTCATTTTGTTTTACTTCACGTTCTTGAAACAAAGTACAATATATCTTCTTAGCTTGCCTAGTGTTGTGATATCTACAATTGCATACTTATGGAGAATGTCTGAATGATCTTTTTTTTAAGTATTCGTTTATTAGTTTATTTCTCACGCACTAGAAAAAAATAATGACATGGAATCCAATTAAAATGTATAATTGCATACAAGATGTTAATATCTATCACCCATGAACTAAGCACACGGTTTAGCACTCTCCTCTCCGTTAGTGGCGTGAATGATTGAATCCATTTTTATTACATGTTTGATGTCCGCAAATAAAATGGAGCCACTAATAATAAGTTACCGTTCTGAAGAGAATAAACGTAATGGAATTCTAATAATAAGGTGAATTTTCAGACTGAAGTTATTATGACTGGCTTTGGGTTGATGATCGAGAATGTCCCGGTAACTACTTTTTGTCAATTCCAACTTAAAAGCAACAACCGCTATCGTATATTTTCTTATTAAAGTGACATTTTACTTCTTTTTTCCATTTGGCGATTTCACAAATCAATTTGTGAAATCTTCAAAATAGTTTATAGACCAATCAGAGGAATATAATGGACAATAACTGTTAAAAACAGAGAAAACATTCCACAGCAATAACAAGCAAATGCAGACATTATTTGTATTGGGTGTAATAGAGGCACACTTTACATTCGGATTGCTTTTAATCATGTAATGCATTGTCGGTTTAGTTACATCTGCATGGACTTTGTCTCACAGTTGTTTTGCCACCAATGTCAGCTTTGGATGTCCTATTGCATCTCCATTTGTCTGTCTGCTAAGATCTCGTAGTACAATGCCTCAATTCAGTCATAAAATGGCTTTTATCAAACTTGTGTTATCATTCAAGACGACTATTATACAGTCTCGTTCTTGAAAAAAAATATTGTTTATTAGATTCCGATTGGTCAATAAAGGCAAATGTATTTTTCCTGCTTTCTTACACTTTGTATCTAATTGGACAAAGACCAAGGTCACATTTCTTTTATTGCTATAAAACCACACTCTTCTTTAATGCAATCCTATGACTAGCACACTATAAAATTTACTGGAATTACTATTTATCACTAACATTCTGATATGTTGTTTGTACAGAAAAGATATAAAATGATCAATTTGAAAGTTATTATTACTTATAATATAATATAAAAAATATCATGAACAGTAATCAGGTAGCTTCATTGTTCGCAAAGAACAAAACTTGAACAGGTAATCAAGGTTATCTAATTAGTTAAATGTGTGTAAATTGAGAATAACACAATAATTGCAATCAATGTAGATTTTGTTTCAGTTAGCAATGAACACCATATATATATATATATATATATATATATATATATATATATATATATATATATATATATATATATATATATATATATATATATATATATATATATATATATATATATAGATGCAATAAACTGACGACGAACAGTACGAAACTCGTAACTAATTAACCTAAGCGCTTTCGACTCTTAATGAGTCTTTTTCAAAGGCAAATACAAAACATATACGACAAACAAATAAACACAAAAATGTTGTGTTTGTAAACCTCTACATGGCTGTCTCCACATGTGTTAAAACTATAAATACAACCAGCTTGTATAGACTAGTTGCGGAAACTGAAAACGGTGTATAATTCCCTAAAAGTCTACAACCCAAAACAATTAATGATGAATATCAGGCAAAAAAAATAAAACCAACTATTTTACCAAATATTCCTGAAAGAAAAATACCTTGGGATTCTACTGTAAGGTATTTATATGAACCAGGTGAATTAGAGGGCGGTATTAAAAGATCTACTGATCCTATTTGGAGTACTACAGCATATAAAATATACGGAATTCATTCATCGATATATATAGACCAACTTATTATTCATTAGATTTTGATGCACCGCAAAGAAATTTCACTTATGAACAGTTATTGGTTATTCCAGATGATATTCAACTTCCGCCAAAAAATTTAAAATGATTCAGGTAGATCCAATTCTACTCGTCTGAGTTGATTTATTCGACGAACCCTGCTTACAGCTAAATATACTAAATTATCCCACTCGATGAAATCATCAATTATCCACAAAATTGTATCCGTGATGGTTAATCCTTGAGTTGAATGTATCGTTGACGCATATCCTAACCGCCATGGTGAATTATTCATATTTAATGCATTTGAAACATCTGATAATTTTACACCAACAATATCATTCAATACTAATTTTTTTCTCCCCAGAAATACTACCAGGTATATCAACTAAAATATCTTGCAATCTGGTATATTTTGGACGATACTGCAACGGAACAAGTTCATTAGGAAATTTATTTTTGTGAATATTAAATAATTGTTTTATAATATCATCTCTGACATTTTTTCTACTAACTACGACCAAATCTGACGGTTTCCATCTATCTAAAAATTCATCAAATGTATTACCAAGTATAGTTCTACGAAATACAGGGGCTTGATTTCCATTACTCGTGCATCTTATTTTGTTTTTTTAATTCGGTTAATTCTTCATCTAGAGATCTACGATCTGTGTTCATTTCTTCATAATAATCAACTTGAAGTTTTAGCCATTCATGTGGAGATATTCCACCAAATGGAGGAGGTAGACCATGACCTCCGCAAAATATAACTACTACGTTTTTTGTTTTTAGCCAATCAAGAAACATTTTTATAACCCACTTATGTATAATACAAGCTTCAAATCTGGAGTACCATCAGGTTTATTTTTATATGCAAATACAAGGGAATTATTAGGTCGATTACCAAATCGTTTATCTCTGATATTAGGCCAGCTGTTATATACTCGCAATTTAGCTAGCGCTATTTCGTATACTGGAGTCGGAGACGGAAATTTAGCAACAAATTCTGAAGTTTTTGACGATATTGAAATCATACTAGTTTGTCTCAGGGATGTATTATCTGATATTTTTTGTAATATCTGAATTTCTGACATTATTTTAAAACGCTAGCGTTTTTTCAATTCTTTGGATTTTCAGGTGACCAATCTCCACCGCTGTATCTAAAATAATTATGATAAGTATCTGCGTTAAATCCTTTTTCTTTAATCTTTCTGACCAAACGATGGGTTGGACATAAAGTAATAAAATCATCTTTAATACAACGAAAATGTTCCATAACCCTAGTTGTTTTACCGCAACCACCAGGACCATTTAAATATATTATTTTATGCCGGCCTATAGGATCATGAATACTCGGAGCGGTTGAATATTCGTCATTGGAATCGTTAACGATTCCAATGCTAGCATTTTCAATACCATGATACTCTGGTTTATCCGAGTAATCATTTTTTGGATTATAATTATGTAATTCTTCATCTTTGATTCGCCAAGTACCCCATGTTTCACCATCCTCGAGATATTTATCAATTTCGCTTTGATATTTTTTATCGTAATAAAATGAGTCAACTGCAACTCTAACTGCAACATCAGGAAATCTATTAATCATGTTAAATAAATTGTCTGTTGAGTAAGCTAACATATATGATCTTAAATGAACATATTGCGGCATTTCTTCATTATAAAACTCTACAATGGTTCCAAAATATTCTCCATATGAATATTGAGTATTGGGTTCTTCAAAATGTGCATTATATGATTCTTTTCCAGAATATAATAATTTAATATTGGTCAACTTATAATAAATACCTTTTGATACTGCATCATCTATGACAAATTTTAAATCTCCAGAATCTATTATTAATTTTGCAGTTATTCGTCAACGAATACCTTCATTATCGTATTCACCTTGCGTAAGTTTTCCAATTACAATTCTGTTGGTATTTTTACTTTCTTTATTGATTAAATCTCTAAGAAATTCTATATTCCAATCTTTATCTTTATCAGGTGTTGGTAGCCAAATATCCGTTTGTTTTGTTACTAAATATTATCTCAGATATCATTAGATCAGTTAATATTCCTTTATCTAGCGCCCGGCGTAATGTTACAGTTGGTGTCCACCTTATTTTGGCCATATGTTTACGTAACCCTAAATAATACATTGGATGCAGTCCATCGGCGAGTTTAAATCGAATTACTTTAGCAAATCCGGTTAAATCATAATCAGGTAATGGTCCATTGACTAATCTTCTTATCATATTATGATCAGGAATACCAAGTCGATTAAAATATTCATGACATTCTCCACCACCAAGAAAACTTCCTGGATAACAGGCGATCATATCAGCGCATCTAATATTATCGTTTAACTCATATTTGGTGTTCCATAATCCACCATGTGAAAGTTCAATACAACTATCTCTGACGTCATTGACAAATTTTTTTTAGTCGGTTTCCAAGAATTTTCTTCTTTAGTTATTTGATACGCAGCTGACGCCACTGAAAAGCTTATTTGAGTTAATTTTTCGATAGCAAGATCATCTGAGATATACCGACTAGCAAATTCTTCCATTCTTTCTTGTAATTCTTTCTTCCGATAAATTATTCCATCAGATGTAACAAATTGATCGAATTCTCCATCATTATTTCTAAATAAAAAAAAATTTATGGGAACATCTTTCATATTTTCTTTAATCCACTTAAATATATCACCATCATAATATCTAACAGTTTTTTTTTATCTGGAAAATCACCTTCATTTATCCCCCACGCATGAAAATTATGGTCAAGAATTACAATAGAAAGACCAGCTTTTTTTTATAACATCCGGAATTATAAAATATTCTATATGGCAGCATTTTAACTATAATCGGAAATTGTAACTTTTTTTCGAACTCAATTATATCCTTTTTTGTTGCTCCAGCATCTCCAATGCGATTATTCCATGTATTAATAATCTTCATTCTACGATCAGTTAACCCATGTCCGCGTTTAAATATTCAAAATGTTTAATAACCTGTTTAGCGACACAATTTAACGTTGATGATAATTTCATTCCACCAACTTCACTTTCATCCGGTGTTGGTACTAAATATACACCATATATTGTAACATTATACGGATAAGCTATATTATAATATCTGCCATCAATATCGACTAAAGACTTCGGTGAAGTATTTATATCTAGCACAAATAATTCTCTACTACCGTTACTAACTCTGTTTCGATGATTAAATACTCCCCAAGATTTGTAATATTTGGGAATTCTAACTTTCGGTAATCCAAGTAACTGCGATAATATTTTATCTTTAAGACGATTTAATTGTTGTCTTTCAGTCGGAACTTTATAAAATGTTACAAATGTATATTTTTTGGATTTTGCGGCGTTCCAAAATCTATCTTTGATAATATTTCCTGCGCGCGCTCTATTGTTATCGTGTAATCATCGCGATCCGTCAAACACGATGAAAACACATAAGCTGCTCCATTTTCCCTATGCATTTTTTTGCTTCTTTTATTCCATTAATTATTCGTGATTTATGTCTTAACGGATTTATCGGACCATCCAAATCAAATATTGGTCTTATTCTTGGCGGTTCTACAACATCTATTTTTGATAAATATTTTTTTTTGAAGAGGATTGCATCTTTGATATATATTTACTAGAGGGTTCTACTGTCAAATTCTGAAGCTTTTTTCCTCACTCGATTGAATTGTATTATTATTATGTTTCATAATATGTATATAATAAATATATTCAATTAAAATTAAAATAATTATATATAACGATGTCAAATCGATGCTCATGGATATGGAAAAGACGAGAAGAAATATGTAATCGCCCTTGTGTAGGAAAATATTGTGCAACACATAATCAGCAGAGTAAAAAAGATCCTCCCGATTGGGTTAAATGCATCAGATGCAACGTTAGCGTCAAAGGAAAAACCCGTCTATGTGCAGATTGTGGAGGAAAGCGTTTTCGCACATTTGTTAAATATTATAAAGATAGATATGGAATAACATTCGACGAAAATGATTTTATCACCGGAGATTATAAAAAACAATTAAATATGTAATTATTTCTGTATTTATATAATAAATCAAAACATGTTTGTAACACATTCGATTTATGCAAATTACGAAGCTTGCGACAACATAATACGAAATAAACGATTAAAAAAAATATTGGTCAGATCGACAAACATGGATATATGACAGTTAGTATTCGTCATAATGGAAAAATAATAAAATATTTAGCTAGTAGATTTGTTTGGGAATGTTTCAACGGACTAATTCCTCCTGGTCTATTTATTGATCATATTAACAGAGATCGACTAGATAACCGACTAGAAAATCTCCGTTTGGTCACCCCAAGAGAAAATAACCTTAACAGTGCACCAAAAATTAAATTACAAAGACGTCGACCGGTAATAGGAATTTCTGATGGAAAAACCTTAGAAGAATCTGAAAAATACTTTTTTCGTTACATTCTGCAGGAAAATATTACGGTATTAATAGCCGGGCTGTAAAATATGCCGCTGATGGTATTTATCATTCAGCATACTCAAAAAATCTAAAATGTAGGGTTTCTTTTGTATATCAATGATACATAGCTGTATTTTTAAATCTTTTCTGTTTTATGTCTCAAATAAATAATTAATTAAACATAATTTTTTTTTGTATTTTATATAATGAACGACGAAAACATTGCTCAACTTTGCAACGAAATTGATAAAATTGCACAATATGTACCCGAAGGTAATAAACTTAATTCAAGATTTGTCGATGATGAATACAAAGGCGTTGTCGACATGAGAGATCGTGGTAGACCATCTCATCGAAATGAATATAGAATAATTAAGTTGCTCATTAATGATCGTACAATAGTGTTGATAAAAAATAAAGATCGATTTAAACTATTTGTTCCGGTATGTAAAATTATTAAATCTATTGAAGATGCCATCAAAGAAATATTTAAGGCTGATAAAGATGCTAAACTTGTCTCTGATGAAATGGATAAAATGATAGCGGAAGATGAAATTGGAAATGCTAATATTTCTGAAAAAGCAGATATTGTAAATCAACACTAAAACAATGATTCCGCCAACAACATATTTTCATTAATTTGTTGATCGATAGATTTTTCCACATCTTTACCTGATAATTGAATTTCTTTTTTCTGCTCAATTATCTCAGATTTAAATTCATCTAGAATAGCTTTATTTATTGTTTTAATTTCATCAAATTTGATAATTTCATTTTTTTGATCAGTTATCTCAGATTTTAATTCATTTATTATGGCTTCATTGTCAGTTTTAATTTATTTAACTCGTTAATTTCCTTTTCATAATCTGGAATGTTATTTAATTCTTCGTTGTACTGATCTTCGAGACGTGTTTTTTCCTGCAATGTATTGGTCAATTGATTGAGGTATTTTTTTCTTTCTTCAAGCTTTTTTTTTTACCATCGATGAGAACTTTATCTATTTTATCAACTTCAGCTCGCAACATTTCGTAATTTTCACGCTTTTTTATCTCTTCGTTGACTGTATTTATTTTTTTGTTAAATTTTGACCAGCTTGAGTGCCAGCTAAACCTCCAGGAAATTTTTTATTTGCAGATGCATCAGTCCATATTTTATATAGCCGGGTTAGTCCAATCTTGTATTTTTTAGCTATTTCTGCAGGTTTAGATTTTCCACGTACTTTAATAATTTGTTGTTGTTGGTCATATGATAAATATTGTGCGCGGTTTGGCATATATATTTTACATATATTTTTCATAAAATAATTATGATGAGTAATTTTGATAAAAAATTATATCTGGAAATTACATCTGAAAATGAAGAACAATAAAATATTAAGTAAAAATTGACGTAACATTTTTCTTCATTATATCTGGATATAATATCTGATCATAATTATTGTTATAGATTAAAAATACAGGCTTTTTATAATTTCATTATATATTATTATTCTTCATTATCCCCAGATATAATATCTGGATATAATTTTTTATCAAAATTACTCATCAACGTATCTTGTGATAATTATTTTATAAAAAAAAAAATTTCTTGGGGTAAAAAAAAATAATTATTTAATTTTTTTTGCAGATATGAAATCATTAACAATATTAAAAATGCTAGCATTTTAACGCGGATTATTAACAACAATTTTTAACAACAAGAAAATCCAGCAATATTGTTAAATAACATTAAACATCAAGATCCATTAGGATCTTACAAACAAGCTAATTGTTAAAGTTTCACCACGTAAATCCATTAAATTGCCGTCCTGGTCGGTAAGTCTAAATTTCATCTCGCTGATTAAATCGTTATAACATCTCATATATACTGGATTTGGCGGATCATCAATGATTAAATATCCAGGGCTGACAGACGGTGCAGTTGAATAAAGTAAATCTGCGGGATGAGCTCGATCAGATTGTTCCATATTGATCTGATAACTTCCTTGGACTGCACTACATGTTAGATTTAACGATATAACCTCCGATATATTTACGTCGACCATCACCGTCTGGAGAGTTATTATAAGTTAAATAATTTGGCTAAGGCTGACTTCCCATGATTGATGAATTTTATTTAATCCTTCTTCGATAGCCAAGCTGAATTGATTTTTTAGTTCAGGTGAGTTATATCCTGGTAGTTTATAATTTGAATCATTTTTTTATATTTTTTTAAATAATTTTTGGCGGAAGTACTTTTTGAAATCGGGTTATTTTCATCAGTAAAAAGATTAGTAATCCTCGAATTAAGTATTTCCATGTCATCGATGATTTTATTACCTGCGGCGACTACGCTGATAAACTCAGCTTGTGTGAGAAGGCCAGATTTTAACGACGGTAATAACAAATTAAAATCTTTATTCATATTGTTGAAGATATTATTTTCAATACCTTCTCCTGATGGAGCTGTTTCATGCGTTTCCAAAATTTCACCTTTATTTGGGATATAATCATTAAAAGCTGGTGTTAACCACTCATCCCTACCATGCTCATTCTTACGTCGATATCTCTTTGTAAAGTTTATATCGAGGAGGGTTTTATATAATTTTGACGGATTTTCAGGTCCTATTTTATCAGTTGTGTAATCAGATTTTACCGGCTCAGGTATAGAAATGCTATCACTTTTAGGTATATTTTCAGGCCAACCTAATACTGTTCTTATTGAGCTATTATATATGTCGACAGAATATACTTCAGCGATTTCAAAAATCGACGATAACGCAGTTTGATTAACTTGGATATCTATTTTTGGTTTTTCTTCAGTTTTTTTATCAGAAATACTGGCAGGTTCTCCAAGAATCGATTTTATATTACGGTTAAATTCTTCATTTATAGCTTCAATTTCGTATGATCCAGTAGGTATTCCAACAACATTCAAATCTGGAGTACCATCAGGTTTATTTTTATATGCAAATACAAGGGAATTATTAGGTCGATTACCAAATCGTTTATCTCTGATATTAGGCCAGCTGTTATATACTCGCAATTTAGCTAGCGCTATTTCGTATACTGGAGTCGGAGACGGAAATTTAGCAACAAATTCTGAAGTTTTTGACGATATTGAAATCATACTAGTTTGTCTCAGGGATGTATTATCTGATATTTTTTGTAATATCTGAATTTCTGACATTATTTTAAAACGCTAGCGTTTTTTCAATTCTTTGGATTTTCAATTTGAAAATTACTGGCTGTTGATATTGAAAGATTGCCAGCAATCTTCGCCATAGTAGAATTATATAATTCAGTTATCGTGTAAAATTCATCAGCGGTGATCACAGAGTCGTCGAGGGAATTTGAAATCATCGATGAAATACGTGAATAAGCACCTTCGGTAATAGTATATTTTGTTAGGTAATCGGTCAATTTAGCTTGTGAACATGATGATAATTTTTTAGTAATCGCTGTAGAAATTCCAGCTACGGTAGTTATTACGGAAATAGCAATTGGAACTGCGACGGGGGCTATCATAGTTACTGACGAAAGTATAATACCAGCTCCAGCAAGTAGTCCTGAAACTGAATAAACTATAACGTCAATGGCGGTAATTCTGCGGCGATATTTTTTTTATTTTAATTTGATATTCATCGGCGAGTGTTTTAAGTTTAGCCGAATATTCTTTGACGGTATCATATCTAAAGTTATTAGCGTTAAGACGTTCAGTAGATTTATTCATTATTGCAAATATTTTACATTTTCTAAATTAACTAGTAAATTAATCTACTGCGCAGGTCCTAAATATTCCAATATATTGAAATTAAACTCTAACAACTGTATTATCAAGTGGAGCAAAATCAAAATTCATATTGAGACCTGATGATAAAAATGTTACCACATTAAGTCCTTCACCCAATAAATCACCTTTACTATTACCTATGTTAGCATAACATTTAATATTAAATTGTTTGACGGATATTATTGTAAAACGATAAATTCCTGTCGTATCACTTTGAGAATCAAATATAAGATTATTGATAAAGTTAGGAGGATTAGCAAGATAACCATGTTTTTCATTATAAACAACATGAACAATTTGTTTAATTTGCTCCGCTGGATGTTCTATTTTTATTTTATTTATTTTTTCAACAATATTCGGTAAAATTGTGGTAACATGTTCCTGTCTTACGTTTTCTTTATCAAAGAATTTTTCAATAATTTTATCGGTCGTGTTAAAGTTTCTTCTTAAAACCCCGAATTGTTCTGTATGTGAATCAAAATCCTCTTTAAATTTTGATAAACCTTCAAATGTCGTATTATATCGACTTACATGCGAATCATAATTAGATTGTAAAATTGCAAGATTATCAATTGCGTTGTTAATATATGCTATTTGCGTATTACCAATTTGCTGTCGAGGTGAACCTAAAAAATCACTAAAAAATTGATCAAGTTCGGTGAGTTTTTCATTGATCTTTGTTATAAGAACACTCGGCGATAGTTTTCCCTGTTTAAATACCACGATGGAATCATCGGCAGCTGCTGGATTTTTTTACTAATACATCATCTATGAGAATATTACTAGTCTTTAGTTTACCATGCTGACCTTGAAATAAAACTAACTCATTTTTGTCCACATTTACCAGATTTACTGTTTTACCAATTTCATCTTTGATAATTTTTATTATTTCTTTATTGTCAATATCGTTTTTTTTTCTTTAGCTGTTTTATATGATCGTCCCCAAATATCAACCATTATTGTGAAACATCAGCGTATTTTTAAATAATAAAATATACTATTTTGATTAATTTTTCATACTAGTATATTCATGAACGATTAAATGCGGAGATTTATCAGGATTTTTAGATATTTTTGAAAGAACGTTTAATACTTCTTGGCCACATATAGGAGGATCTGTAAGTTTTTGTGTCGGTAGCGTAGAATAATATAATAGAGTTGAAAATCCATTAGGATTTTTTATTTTAGATATATATTTTAAAAATTCTTTCGGCGGAGCTAATCCATATGAATCAAAATAAATAATACTCCTTGGATCAATTGCGTATGCAACCCAATGTGTACCTGGACCTTCATTATCATCTAAATTAATTATTCCAGTTTCTGTGTACACGCCAGCGTTTTTTAATGGTGATGCCGGTAATTTATCTCTCATAAAAACTCCTCTGAAATTTTTTATTTTTAATTTTTTTACAGCTTCGATAAGTCAAATTTAGACATGGGAGTTAATACATCATTGGCGGTCTTCTTAGTCTTAGACCTCTTCCTTTTTTATATCCTTGTCCGGTAGTCTTTTTGCTAGCTGCTATAGATTTAAGAATTGCCGGAGCAGCTGCTAATAACCCAGGAATCATTAATTGTGGTGGTAAAATTCCACCTTTCTTTTCTCTATATCCTTGTCTAAAAGCTTTCTTTAAACCTATTCCAGCGGCTGTACCAATAGCTCCTAACGCTGCGGCCTTACCGGCGGCTGCAATAGCAGGTCCAACAGCTGCTGCAAGTATTGGAATAAGTGGAAAAATTCCTCCGTTTTTAATCATTTCATTAACGGCAGCTTTTGAAAAATCTAACCTAACTTCTTTACCGGCCATTGATGCATTATTGTAATGTTTTACCTGAGTAGCCGTCAACGACAATTTATGCTGCCCGGTAGACATTTGAGCAGGTTTTAATGTTATTGATGTTCCACATTCTTTATCGGATTTTGATTGTAATTTTTTAATTTGACCAGCGGTCAACTGAGCATTAACAGTACTATATGTCATCTTTATTGTAGATAATGTATTCTTTCAATTGAGTTCATTGCAAGATTTTTTAAAAAATATTTTACGTATTCGGAAATTAAAGATTTTCTACTGGTGCATCAACTAATCTCATTTGTCCGCCAATTCCTTCGATCAACATGGATTTATCATTAAGGATGACCGCAATTGCTCTATACCCATTAGGTGGTGCAGGAGCTCCTCTTACTACTGCATTAAATGTTATATCAACAACAGATTCTTTTGTTAGATCAAGATGTTCCAATGAAAAATAATAGATAGGATATAATGTTTGAAAATCGTGTTGAGATATTTGTAATCCAGTATCAACATTTTGATCGCGTCCCATAAACGACCACAGTTGATGATATATTCTGGCAACATCATTTTCTTGATCGTTAGATCTTAACCTTATAGTTTCAGCTGGTTCATGTTGACCGTTTATTCTTAATGAAACATCAGTTACGTCAAACCTGTTAAATATCATATGCGATCTAGTTTGCTGACCAAGACCATGAGTTTTATTTTTATCTTGTAGCGCTATAAATATATGTCTTGGAGCTGAAATACCTCTTTTTCCTGGTAAATTCCATGTAAATTTAGTCTGAGAACTTTCAAAAGTATCCGTCGAAGTATTCAACCAACTTATCAAACTACTTGCCCCGGTCTCCATCCAAGATAGCAAACGTTGATTAACTGCAAGAGATGGTGTCAATACTGACATCTATAAAGTTAATTTAGATAAAACAACTTCACCATTATCTTCAGCTTTAGTATTTTCATCTGTGTTATTAGCTGGAATTCTCCAAATGGCAGCATTATCATCACTTCTACGTTGAAGTACAACTGTATGTTCTTCTACGTTGAAGTACAACTGTATGTTTAGCGCCGTAAATAACTTTTCTAACATTTCTACAAAACCCAAATATGTGAGATAGTGGAATAGCGCATGAAAATTTTCTTCTATTTCCTTTTAACATTCCATTTCGAATTGCTTGACCTAAATTATAATCAGGGTTAAATCCTTCTATGACATCAAAATTTGCAGCTGGTCTTGTATATCCTGCCGGAGCTGGATCAACCGCTGTATCTCTTGTGGCTTTTACAATCTTGTACTGAGTTGGGTCAGCTTTGTCGGTATTATCTTTAGCAAACATCATAGTTGGTCCAGCAGATCTTGTATAATCATCGGAATATCTAGCTAGTCCAATAATTGTCGTCGCAACATCTACATTATTATTTATAGATTCAATATCATTTCCATCAATCATATATTTTGCACCTTCAAATAGCGCCATAATTCCATTATTTACAAATCCAACTTTAGCTTCTGCTGGATATGGTTCAACACCTCCAGCTGCTCTTTTCTTTAAATTTTCTCCTTCAACTTCAATATATGCCTCACATGGCAAAAAATATTTACTTTTATCTTGAACTTGTAAATCAATTCTTCCCCTGGAATTAGGTTCAGTTGCTTTATTAGCATAATATTGATAATTTCCAACCGAATCATCTTTAGGTACTGGAGCATCCATATCAAATGCGGTATCAAGTATTTTTTTAAATGACATTTTTATACTAAAGTATTTTTATTTTTAATTACTGCGATTGTCGTTTTCTTCTAAGTCCACGTCCGGATATAATACTTGAAAGATTAACATTTTGTGCTGGAGTTGTTAGCAATTCTGGCGAGTTCATTATTAACTCATTGATGTTTTCTTGAGCAGCATTATTTATAGCTTTACTTAGCTTTGCAGGCATATTTTCAGTTGAAGGAATCGGTTGAATCGTTTGTTTTCTTCAAAATAATGACCTCATTAACGAAGAAGCTTTATCCTTTACGAAAGAAAATGCTTTACCTGCTACATCTCCAATAACTCCAAGTGATTTATCACCAATTACGCCAATAGCTTTCATTCCTGCCTGTTTTGCAAATGGAGCAACTTTTGGAGCCATTCTTGTAAAAAGACCTAAAATAGTATCTCCAAGTCCTTCACCATAAAATGTTTTATAAACTGGTAATCTTGATTTTACTACAAATTCTTGGGCTGCTTGTCGTGATTGTAGTGTATTATCATTCTTATTGCAAAACCCTTAGATTTCTAATTAGTATTAATCATTATAATATCCTGAATATCTGCTATTTTCCATTAAGTCATCGATAAATTCTCTATATGTATAGAGATCAATTATTTTATTTTGGAATAATCGCTGAGCTATATCAGCAGCTTCATTAATAACTTCAATGGAATTATTTCCGGCTAGTCTTCCTCCCATTAATACTTCTAATCGGGAAACATCTCTAACAATACTATCTGGACATATCTGCGAGTCATGGTAAGTAGTTGATCTGGCGATTGGGTTTAGTCCTTTTCCTGAAAATTCTGGTGTTGGATCAGATTGCCGTTTTCCTCTTCCTTTTCTCTTTTCTTCAAATCCAGATTTATAAATTTTATAATCTTTATAATCTTTTCCTCCTTTTCTTATTTGTTTAATACCTTTATTTGCTTTAAATATCCAATCTCTCCACTGGTCTGGGGTTTTAATATCATCCTTATATTCATCTTTTAAAAGATATTCTCATTTATTAAAATTATGAAAAACAGCCTCTCCAAAAATTTTATAATCTTAGGGTTTTTCAAGTTGAAATATTTTAAGTTCTTTTTTCCTTCATCTGTAAATTTATCAATAAATTTAACATTTTTTCTTAGATGGACCAGCGTCCGGTTGTTTTTCTTCTTTTTTATTCATTAATTCAGCAGTTGTTAATCCAGATAGTTTAACATTTTCAGATATTTCTTTGAGTAAATCAGATATAGGTTTTACATCCTTTTCTGGTTTAAATGCATCATCTTTGTCTCCGTATAGTGTAGTTTTAAAACCCGTAGTAATTGGCTCAAATAATTCCTGTCGTCCTTCAATTAAATCAGCCTTCATCATTTGGCGATCTTGCAAATTTTTCTTTATACGTTCATGTACAGGTAAAAATTTATTAATCGCTTCTAGCTTTTCTCGTGCATATTTTCTCGATGGGGGCTTCTCCAACTTCCATAGTATAAAATTATAGTATCTATTAATTGCAAAATTTTCGCCTAAAAATTTTCCACCATATCATTTGACATTTTTTACCACCTTCACCAAAGTCACCCTTGATATAGCAGCTTTTTTTCTAGCTTTTAGATTACTAAAATACAGCTTTGTAGATGACTTTTTAAGTAGGAGAGGGTGTGAACGGTAAATAAATTGCTAGGTTCAGCCCTACACTACTACTGTCACCCTTGATATAGCAGCTTTTTTTTAGCTTTTAGATTACTAAAATACAACTTTGTAGATGACTTTTTAAGTACAAGAGGGTGTGGACGGTAAATAAATTGCTGGGTTAAACCCTTCACTACTACTGATGTGTTTAGATAACCATACAAACGTCTAAATCGTCTAATACACCAAAATAGCTATAATAATGATGCACAAAGAACATACAGTTTCAGGACTGTTTTCATGGTGTAAACTTATAAAGCACCTCCTATCTAAAGGGACCAGGCTGCCCCCCTCCCCAACTCATGAATGAGGCCTTGGCCATATAAACTAGTACGCAATCAACGTAAAACTCGGCAGTCGTTTAACTTGAAGAGAAAATGTGCAGATAGAACGAACCCATATTACTATAACATAAATTTTAATCTGCTGTTTTCCTACTGGAACATGGTTCACAAAGTGGAGGAAAGAATCATGACTGTCGTGACTCATATTTAATTCAGACAACAAAGCTTTAAGGCGATTCTTCTTCATACATGTTTCAAATGGACTGGAATAAATTTCATTATGAAGCCATATTTAAAGTTACTAATGAATAATACAAATATAAATTGACAAGTTATGAATCGTTGCGACAATCAATAAACTTTGACAGCCCATAACTAAAATCAGATTAACACTCAAATATGCAGATTAACACTCAAATATGGAAGTTTTCAAATCATCATTAGTCTGGAGGCAAATTATAGCACCAATATTTGTACGTCTATTATCAAACGGTCAATAACAGACAAATTATAGCACCAACATTTGTACGTCTATTATTAAACGGTCAAAAACAGGCAAATTATAGCACCAATATTTGTACGTCTATTATCAAACGGTCAATAACAGGAAAATTATAGCACCAACATTTGTATGTCTATTATCAAACGGTCAATAACAGTGAGTAAAGATGAAAGAGAGTAGAAACTGCAATTGACGTCCAAACCTCTCCTATTATATGAAATTCGCAAGCACACAGTACAAACGGACAGAAAGGAAGAATAAACTAATTTACTCAGAAAGCTTATTCAACTAAGTATTTTATTTTTTTAGAAATCGATACAAATAATAACAATACGGGCATTACAAATGCACGTGCTAACCCTATTTGTAATATAGTACGTTTCGATAAATTATTTTAGGTTACTGCACTGGTATGACAAAATATAAACGAGTGTTTTTGTCTTTGGATTCATACTCCAAGATATTTAGGAGTAAAGTGAGTTCATATTTTTCCATACAAATGCAGCAACACTTTTATAATATAATAAGTTTCTTATTTTATGAAAGCGATTGAAATTTTGCTGAATCTTAAAATAAATACACAACCATTGATTCGTCATAACAAAATACCAATATTAGTGTGCAGAAATCACCGCCCAGCCACCGTTGAATTTTGTCAAGTTCTCGACATCACTTTCAAAACTAATTGTCATTTTGATATACTTAAAATTGAAATATAGAGTATTATTGTGAATGTGAATGAATGCCCAGTAAACAAACTTTACCAGTAGGTCTAGAATAGATGGCTGTTGGGTTGATGTATCGATTCTACTCAACTCTGCCGGTTATAGACTGGATTTATTAGCCGTGTGTCAATTCCACATGAAGGGCACGTGATTTACGCCGAAAGGTTTGCATCTTGACTGAATTACATGTGTGTTTCTGTTCTGGCATTGAATGTATGGAATCTTAAAGTGGGAAAATACATGCTGTTTCAATTGAAGTTACCAAAAACGACACTATGGAATATCACGTTCATTTAATTTTTAGTGCAGTAAGGAGAAAATAATTACAATTGGAAATGTAGTCTAAACCACAGTTCAATTTTGTGGTGTGTCTTCAAGTTTTAGAACCAAGGCTCATGCAATTCAGACTTGCAGAACTAAAGGAAGTACATTTTAAAGGAAATTAAAGATTATAAAATTAACGAAATGTTTTTGCCATTCGTATCACAAGCTAAAGAAGACATGTTTATGCCTTGTCATTTTCATGTTCTTCGTCTATCACTAGCATAAATCTGAAATATTTAACACTGAAAACTGCAAAGCAGATGGTATGTAATATATAATGTAGCCAGCGGAAATAAAACTTCCTTGTCCTCTTGGCTTATTGACTCTGCAGCCCTTACTTTTGTACCAAAACTTTGAATTGCATCTTATATTCTCAAATTTAGTACTTTCACTTACAAAACGGTGTGTCTGTGACAGATGTTATATAGCCCTTGGCATCAATATGCTTTCTATGTTATTATTATGTACACAGAGAACACTGGTCATAGTCGGAGCCCTTCCATTTATAAATAGGTACGAACATTTCTCCTAAATAACTGTTTGAATGATCAGAATGGTATTTTCAATTCTGAGCTTCACATGTGTGTTGATGACACCCGACACAACCGGCACGAGCCCCCCCCCAAGAAAATACACCCAATGAAGAAACTGTTGTGCATTAGGACCATCAGTGTGCAGATTTGTTTTTGTTTAAGCAAAACATAATTAAGATATTAGCACTGTTGCGCATTAAAACAATGAATTTCAATAGTTTTAAGAAACAAAAACAATTAAACATAATGCTACTGATGTGTTTTAGCACTATAATACCCTTATTTAAAAGGAAAACAAGTAAAATTAATTACTGTTTTGTAATGGGACCACTCAAAAAGAGTTAATTACATCACTGTTGGTAATAATGGTTTCTTACAATCTCACATTTAAACCACATTTTCCAAATCCTCCATATGTCCAAAACACGTGCAAAAATAAAAAAGAACCAAAAATGATGATTCCCTTTATGTTTCTGTGTCCAGATTACCCATATTGATATGGGGATTACTCGTCGACGTTCCGTATAAAAGTGGTGATCTTGGAAACAGATATATGTCAATATTACTACATTCAGGCAGCTTTTGTGATCGGATGAATCTCAAATTTCTTAGCTGTTGCGGAAGACCTTTATTTCGTCTCAGAATACTTTAGCAGTGTAAATTTATAAGAGAGAGTGCTCAGTTCATATGACAGTTATGAAACAAGTTTAGCATTATATAGAATTGGAGAGAGAGTGATTAAAATATTTAAGGAGTTTCATAAAATTCTTACTGACTGAGGATTCATTAAATATTCAAACAGTGGCCTATTGTAGTGAAACAACTCTGAAATGCAATCGAATCTTCGGTGACAATGTGACTCAATTGTTGACGTAATGAGGTGACATTTTAATGTCAAATATATAAAAGATCTCACATGGATAAAGATATAATACTGAATTGGTGAAACGAGTTCAATAATGGGCAGCTTTGTGAGCCATGACCAGTTAAACCTGAACATTATTCAGCAAGTTTAATAATTTCAATATTAAATAATTACCAATATGAGATTCTGTTTACCACAAAGTTTTTATTGCAATTGAAATAGTTTAGAGAGAAATAAGAAAAAATAGTTTCATATAAATTATAATTCATAGGGCAGCCGTCTTTCCAAAGCAATATAACATTTGAGACCTGCAACTGTTTTTAAAACTATATTTTTGATGGCAATTTCTGTGTGACGTTACTTATTTGTTCAATTTATTTTGTATTTAGAAGAGAATATTTATAATGTTTCCATCTAAACTGTGTCAGACGCATTCAAGTTGTCGGATATTTATATGAAGAAATGATTACTGGATGTAGGGATTCCAAATTTACAGCAATACATTTGTGACCCGGTTTTATCTGATTTAGAATAGTATATATAGACATATTCAATATTTATTGAAATTCGCATAATAAGAAACATTAGCTGGCTGGTCTTATTACCTGCATAAAAATGCTTTTATAATAGAACTTTATCAGCTGGGATACCGGCATATGTCCACATTCGTCTCTAAATAGAGATTTATTTATTTACTCCTATATGTTAACATTTTGACCACGCTTGTCAGAGAGTCGGTTCCGTGTTAAACGCCATACCCCCGTCTATATATCCATTAACCTTTACCCTTATTTTCGTTTGTAACAAGTACTTTGGGATAAATTAATCATATTCCGACATAGGCAAAGTTATTTTGGACCAACACCATTATGTTGATTGTAATAGTAAAAAGAAGTTTCAGAAGCACTGGAAAAGAAAATTCGCAGTCACAGATTAGTAAATGAGAAGACCATGCAAATATTTCAAGGGCATATTTGGATTAATAAGAATCAGATAAAGTGATATGTTATGTTGTCCTATACAAAAATTACACTGCACACACTATATGCAAAATGGGTGACAAATACAATTATAATTTGGATTTTGATCTAACAGATTTGCAAAGCGTTTGTGTAAACTTTATGATGGTTAGAAATCGTATGACGCAGAAAAAAATATAAAACGTTGGTTCCTAGTACCAGGAATTATATACTTACGCATTTTTCCTGCTGAAACACTAAATTAAACCGATAATAAAATATAGTTTTTGTGCTTATTGGTTAACAGTCTAGTAAGCTATTTACGAATCTTGAAAATCGGTTACACATTATATACTCCTAAACAGTTTATGATAATAGTTTCTGAAGCTTCGAGATTTCATGAATCTTGTAAAATATTAATGTACAGTGCTAAGAATAACCTAAATAGCACGATCATCATGGAATAAAATCGTTCTATACTGATACATGCATTGACTCATTTGTACTTCCTAAGTGTTTACCAGGGAACAAATACACAACTATCTGTAAAAATAAAACCACGTATGCATCAATTACAACATTCTTTACACAAAAAGACAATGGATTGAGTGTCGTTGAATAGGAAAGATTAGTTGTTCCTTATTTATGGCTTCACGTTTGTGCATTAGCAAACGAAAGATCAATTTAAAAAAAAATAATTTCTGTTTACATTTTTCCTTTCTTAGCAATCAACGGACATTAAAATATAATCCGAACGACTGAAGATGGCTTGCATGCATTTTGTTTTGAACATTTGTGTGTTCCTGTTATGGAGTCAATGACAAAGCTGCATGATTAAGATGCATTACTACTGTTCATAATTGTTATGCTTCTACTTATTTCCTAATATAATTCTGTATTTGGCATCGGTCATAAGATAACAAGAACACGTTGGTTATTGGTGGTAGCTTAGGTGTTTACTAATATATATATATATATATATATATATCTATATATATATATATATATATATATATATATATATATATATATATATATATATATATATATATATATATATATATATATATATGGAAAGTTCAACTTATTTATATAGTTCAAACAAGGAAGATATATTAGGTCCAACGTGTAGGCAGACGTCGCAGTGGCTTAATTTTCAGATTGCATGACTCGCGCCAGAAACCTTTACATTTTACATGTATCGTTATATTCTCCAGAGGCAGTTACTGTGGCGTGTCCTGCGGCAAAGCACTTCACTCCAATTGCCTAAACACCAGGTTACATAATGTGTTGATGTACTGTTAAACACCAAACCAAACCCAATCCAGGTAAATACATTGCACTTACATGCAGAGAATATTTTAGCAATATAAATCTCACAGCAGGTCTGCTTGTAAAGAATCTAAAAAGACACAATATCGACTGTGCAATACAGATGCTATTATTTCAAGCCAAATTATGAAAGAAAATGTCTCGGCTTAAATTTCAGCAAGATACAATTTCATAAGCAAGACCAGGAACTTGGATCATTATCAGAATAGCATAGAGAAATGTTCTTCCTCCCTCTACGCACGTTTAGCCTATTTGATACTAACGCTTTAAAAACGCTCAGATGACGCTTGTCTTATTAAATCATATACGACGTTAAAAACGCTCAGATGACGCTTGTCTTATTAAATCATATATGACGTTAAAAACGCTCAGATGACGCTTGTCTTATTAAATCATATATGACGTTAAAAACGCTCAGATGACGCTTGTATTATTAAGTCATATATGACGTTAAAAACGTTCAGATAACGCTTGTCTTATTAAATCATATATGACGTTCTAAATCAAAATCATTCTGCCTTTGGTAAACCATGAATGGTGTTCTACATTAAAATATTGCCGTTATTGGGAAATCACGCACACTTTTCAATATCAAATGATAATAATCAATTAGACCATTAATTCTGTTTATTACAATTTTATTTCTTATTGAAAATTATAATTTTGTTTAGAAAGTGCATTGTGTTAATCTTTTAGATAGTTATCCAATGCTATGTCAATTGGCTTTATGTTTTTAATCATGGGGCTATGGTGATAAACAAGATCCGTCTTTTTTTATACAAAGTCAAGGTGACCAATAGAATATGATCGAAAACAGTCTGGACCCAGCCAGCATAAAAAAAAAACAAAACGAGAAAATCCAACCAAAAAGCAATCGATATTATTGTCCTCCAAGTTGTGTTTCATTTAATCAAGAGCTTACTAAGATTCTAGGAGGTATTGGGCCAATTTGAAACATATTAAACTGCTTCGCGCCTCTTCCTCTTCCTTATATAATCCACGCACGCCCGGCAGGAGCCATATGACCGCTGTTGCATTTGCTCTATCTTTAAACGGACCTTGCATTTTAGTGATTTTAGTATTATTTCAATTTATAGAATGTAAAGCAGATTTCGTTATTTTAACGGCGGATTGCTACAGTTATGGATGCAAAGAAAACGTTGATGAAATGTTAATTTTAATATTGAGATGTTATATTATGATTTTATTCTAATCTTGTATAAAGACATGTGGATTAAATGATGGAATAGCAAGGGTACACACTGAGATTTTAAAATGTAGTAAAAGCTTCAAACAATAAAACTCCAAATGCTCCAAAACATAATGTGAAACAACCTCAATATAAATAAAGAATACAAATCATATGGCGAATAACAACCCTTTCAAGCGCACTGGATCCACCAAGGGATCACGTGTGTCAGGGATTAATTAAAATAGATACAATAAACTGACGACGAACAGTACGAAACTAGTAACTAACTAGCCTAAGCGCTTTCGACTCTTAATGAGTCTTTTTCAAAGGCAAATACAAAACATATATTCGATAACAAATAAACACAAAAACGTTGTTCACATGTAAAGACAGCCATGTAGAGGTTTAGATCAGACACACAATCTAGTTTGTATGTTTATTGAATAGCATATGCAGTTATGTTGGATGTTTAGACATATAGAAACGAGAGTGAGTATAACTGCAGGGGGCATAAAGACGACAATGTTTTGTTCTTCTCGAATAAGTTACATAGTAACGGTTCAAAAATCATAAACTTTGAGTAAAAGGTTTAAACAAAACAAAACAAAACAAAACAAAAAATAACAATGACAACAAGACCTCCCCAAAACTAAAACAAAAAATAAGCAACAAAAAACAAAGCACATATCCATTGAAATCAACACTTTTGATTAACTAGTTAATTGTCAACGACTATATTTCAAACTGAAGCCATGCTGATGCGTCCAAATACTAAGTTATGGAAAATGTATAATATAGATATAAATGATAACTATTTCTTTCAGGTAATATGTTTCTGACATAACTTGATATGCCTGTCATTTTAGGACAATTTTACGAAACATTTATTTATCAACTTACTAGATCGGAGAGAATTGATGTAAAAAGGACCCCTTTTAAAAAGAGAATAAATGTTTAAGAACATGTCTTTCACTGATTGTCGTCGGCTACATTTGCTTTACTCACGCATAAAACAACATTCGCTTAGTTCATTTAGAAAAAAAATATTTAAGATTGTCCATTTATGATCATTCACGAACTTTCTACACTTTTGTGTTACTTCCTAGTACATCGGTAGAATAAATTGAAATAACTAGAATAAAAAAAAATGTTTAGCTTCATTGCTGTTTAATTGCATGCAGAGAATCAAAATAAACATATGTATGTAAATCTTATTCATGAAATAATAATTTTTCCCGGTATTTCTATAGTAAATATGTACGTTATTTATTAACATTGACATGGACTATGTTTTCAAAATTCATCATACGAAACTGCTGTTTGCGGTCAAATGGCTTCAACAGTCCACTGAAATAATGATCATTTTGTATCCAGTTCTATTATCTATACGTATCTAGAAAAATACTGTGCGGGGTATCAAGGAAACGTTGACTGCGGAAGTAATGTTTAGATAGATGTTTATGGCATATCACGTATTTTATAATTTTGTACTAGTTTTAGTCGATAACTGGCGTATTGTGAATCTGAAATTGATTGGAAAAGATATGCCAGCCTTGGATAGATGAAAATGGACAATGATATATGCGATACATGAACACGACGTTGAATCAATGCATTTCCTTGTAAAATAACCATAATTAAGCCGAGATTAGTTTTATTCCTGGCATGTGTCAACAAAGAAAAATTGTTGCTTATTACCGAGAGAATTTCTTAGATGAATTTTACATTGAAGGATTGATCCATCTAAAACTGTTCAGAGGTCGTATATACCACATAATCGAGCGTGAAGAACTCAATGAACGAAATATTGATTATTCTTGAGGTTACCTAAATTTTATTAAGAAATATATGTATTCGCACACACACACATGCATATCAATGGCATCTAATAATATCTACACATAAAACGTTACTATAATTTCTTGGTTAAACTTTGCAGACCTAACAATTGTATGCGGTGATGTACTTTGTAAGAAAAGAAGTTTCTAGAGATTCTGAGCTTTTAATTAAGATTATTATAATCAAAAGAATACGGTTGATCTTTCAAATAAGACGCTTTCCCAGGTTACCATGCTTAGGACAAGCAATATCATATTACATGTTCCATTTCAAGAAATTAGAAGAGAATGGGTTGGTTTTGAACAAAGACAATATGCTTATTAAATTACCTACAGGAGATTGGAAATTTTGCATCTACATAACTTGATTGGAATATACATTTTAAAGCATTATCAGAAAGTACGTCTGTATTGATTCTGTAAACAAAAAAAAAATATTTGCAATAATTAGTCGTTAATGTCCAAAAACGGGGCTTGAATGCGTACGTCGATTATAAGTAATGATAGATTCATAATGTAGTTAATAACAGATTCATATTGATATTGACAGGAAGTTGGAATTCAAACCTAATATGCAAGCTAAAAATGTCACCAGTTGAAAGTGAAAGGAATAGACGGTGTAATTTTCATAACCAGCAATATCGTGATGAAAATGAATTGATTGAATGGAAGGAGTACTTTTCATGACCAGCAATATCGTGACGATAATGAAATGAATGGAAGGACATTTTTCATAACCAGCAATATCCCGAGAAGAACGCGTAATAATACGAAATGAAATTAAATATAGAGAAACAGCTCTATCTCTCTATCACACACACACACACACATAAAACATGTCTAGTTATATTAAAGCAACAAAAGTCAGTTTTGTTTTACTTGATAGTACTGTACTGCTCGCTGATCTAATTAGCGTCGTTCTTCTTTGATTTGTTTTGGTGTTGTGTCAGCCTGTTTACAGCTGGCTGAAGCTCTTCGAACATCTCTAAATCTGAGCTGGTGTTCCTTGCTACTATTTTTCATTCTCTTTCAATAATGCATAGAAGTCTGTATTCGTCGACCAAACTGCTTCAGCATTTCCTGTTTGATCAGTTTTTCCCATGAATATTTCATTGTTCTTATGTGAAAGATCTCTGCCAATAAGTATACTTTATTATTTCTTTTCTGTGCATAAAAAGAAGTTGTGTCATTAATACAAATATAGAATGGCTCAAATCATGTTCAAACGTTTAAAACAGAACTTGATTACGAACTTTTAATTCGTCTCTACAAAGCATCCTAACCTGTTTTTACCATTGTTGGGATTTACTAGCGTTGATATAATTTTACTTGCAGTTACTAATATATCTGTCCTTATGATTGCTAGAATGTTTATAGCGATCAAGGACCTAATACTAGTAAATATGTTCTCAGCACTTCTCGGTCAGTCGGCGTATCTTTGACACCGAAATTATTAGCCTATAGAGCCAGGAATACATTACAGGTATCTGAAACAAAGAATATGGTACATTTTGCTAAGAAAAACAATATGATGTAGAAATTATGAGAAAAGTAAACAGTCAAATCCCAAATTGCCCTTTCTTAGACTTAGTATTGGAACTAAACGCACGGAAATTTGTTTCAATTCTTTATATTAATTACAATAAAAGTTAAAGTAGCAGACAAGTACAAAACATGGCATTATTTTCCTCCATGAATAAATGATCAAGCTGTGTCTAATTTTGATTGAAATTTTACGTGCATACTTTTCTTTGGTCCCAGACACATTAGTCTAACACGATTCAAATAATCAATTCCTGTAGCTAATACAGACTAGGGTGAAAGATTCGATCTCGACGCGTACATTTACTGGCAGCCATTATTAATAAGAGGCCTTTTAGTACTTAGCATTGATTTGAATTTCCATGAAAAAATACAAATGGATGCTCTATTATCGTGTTTTTACATCTTGTCTCCAGGTGAAGTGATGACAAAATGCTATAGAAATTTGGGTCATTGTAATCTTGATTAAAAATAAACGGAAATTAAAGAATGCTATTAAAGCGATGTAGGGTAATGATTAACGATCATTAACATCAAGTCAAGATGGATACAAAATATTTATTTCAGATGTTTTGGTAAACATTCATAATCACGGAAACTAAGAGAATCCACGTATATCGAAATAAAAAAACATAATTAACTTAATTATGAGACACCTTAAAAAGGTTTTAAAATAATAAAAGTGACCTCGCCCAAAATGGGAATATAAACAGCGGAAATGGAACTTACCGATGAAAGGATCCAGTTTGGGTTCTGCTACAAACAATGCACAGAAATAAGTTTGTTTCTCTCTTTTTTAGTTTTTTTTACTGCAATACCATTAAGTGTATGAAAGTTCCATGGAATTGTTCAGTTGTTGAGTAGTGAATACTTTTAATGATATTTTCAATCAGAAAGAAAGGCATATAAAATTAAAAAAATAACAAGTAGCATAAACCCGTATAAAATGTAAATCTTTTTGTTAGTATAGAAAAATCTAGGCCTAGAAAATATCTCATTTTGGCATAGTCATGCATATTATGAAATATTTAATTTTTGAGTCAGATGTGTGCATGGTCGATGATGTTTAAGCAATAAACATTGTTTTGCTCATATTATTAGGAAGTTTTAATTATTAATGATATTACTGATGGCTTTTCGTATTTAAATACCGTTTATTTCCTTTTACAACAAGAACGTAAAGTTTTCAAAAATTGCAGCAGAAATATTTATTTCCATTTAACTGCAGTCATAATTTTAGGCAATGTTAGACATTTAAATTCTTATACGAACGTCATAAAAGTTAGTTGCTTGTTCACATGGTAGTTCTATTTTGCATTCCGGTATTTATGCCAAGTACAACTACATTGTTATGTTACTATTCCCAGTAAAAACCGTTTATTACCTTTAATAATGTATTTTATAAGTATTATATTCGTGTGTTATATATGGGAATCAGAATGTGTTTCCATCTGAATCAACAATACCAAGAATGAAAGCAAATAAGTATATGTTTATATTGCTCTCAAAGCCATAATTGGGAACACTTGTGAATGCGATTAAGAGCGATATGCAACTATTGGAAATCAGAAAATGGACTATGATTTATGGGAAACTGTTGGAAATCAAGATCAGGTCGATGAAATTTAGAATCAAATGATTATTTATTATTCTCAAGATTAACTTCTCTGAAGAAATGTATACATTAATCATGCTATTGTTTGCTAATGTAGAAACTGGGTCTGTTGAAAGCAAATGACAATCATTATTTTTCTACATATCAATTTATCCCTCTAAGTAAACTCGTTGCCTTAAAAAGAAAATAATAGGAAAAATCTGGCAATATCATCAGCTACTCTGTGTCTGTGAACGATGTAAGTGTTTCTCGTACGGTCGATTTTGTTTTCATCTACATTGAGTGTGTACTAATGTTTATCAAAGATTTTTTAAAATATAGCAATAAAAGTGCTGATTAATAACTGTGAATATTTTTTTTTAAAACCTCAATCGTGAAATATCTGACTATATATGAAACTTCGAGTAGAGTGAACAAACATGCTATATTGTGAATAAATAATATGATATAAGTATAATCTTGAGAAGAAGTTAGCAGAAAATTTGATATAATTATGTCATTGCGAAGACGCTAACATAGAAAGTTGAAGGCAAATTCACTGGATTATGGACTGGAGTATGTAAGCTTTTAATCATCAAAAAGCCTCAAAAAAGTTATCTATTTTGTAAAACTAATATCTTTTCGCACATTAGCTTTTGAGAAAAGAAGGGAAGATAATATCATGCATAGACAAATCAACAATAGTAAATAAACAAGAAAACAAAACGAAACATATATAATAAAAGCCACATTTTATAAAAGTTCATGTGTTTTAACTAATTTGTAAGCTAACTTTTAAAGCAAGTTATCCACTTCCTGTAACTTCATGGTCTCATTATAACTAATAAATGGTACTAAAAGCTCTATGACTTTATGGTTTGGATATAATTGAATGAATGGTATATACGGGTGTATGACGTTATGTTTTGGATATAATTGAATGAATGGTACGTACCGATGCATGATGTTATGGTTTGGATATAATTTAATGCATTATACGGGTGTATAACGTTATAGCTTGGATATAACAGAATGAACGGTACAATTAGATATAATACCAAATTTAAGTTAACTTCATAATTGTAAAGAAAACTGATATTAATCAACTAACTTTTTTACTTTTATTAATAGACAGATAAATGATGGATAGATACTTAAATGCTACCTACCTACTTACCTATCTACATACATACACACTAATCAGGTATTCACTAATTTAATTATTAAATTAAATATGTGGTAAAATTTATACTAATAAATTAATTCTTGAAATGTCAAGTCAAACAAATAATTATAAAAGCAGGGTAAACAGAACAAATTTATGTGTGATAGAAGATCTTCCTATGGTGGGTGAATAGACCAGATTTTTATTTGTAAAAAATAAAGCTTCCCACAAAAATGAAAATTACAAGCGTGAATAATTCTAAACCGAATTTTCTAACCGACCGAGGCCACTACAGGTTTTCTTTGTCTTGTATTTTCAAATTTATTTGTCTGGTCACATGACGATATACCAATGATGTTGATGATAGTTGTGACATTTGACCAGTTTTTAAATAGATCCATCTTGTGATCTATAATTAGTGGATTCAGAATTATAACTAAATACCTTTTTTTTCATTCTCCATTCGCCCATGATGTATTATCACCAATATATAATTCATTTAGTAATCCTATATTTTGTATTGATATTAAATGAATCTGTGTCGAGTCTAACAGCGGTATCAGGAAGTCTGTTTTTCATCGATAATAAGTTTATCACCATAAATGAAGCTCACAATTGTTACTAATTTGACTCCTCGCGATACGTTAACATTATCTCGACTTAAAATATATTTTTCTATGTTGTATTAGCAATTTTAAAATAGGGCTCAGCATAGTAGATAATTAATCTTATATATTCATATGATCCTCTTTGCGTGAATTTTCCAATTTTGTCTGTTAAAATCTTTTGCAAGTTTAATTTTGTAGTTTAGAGCATTGAGATTCTCGAGAGTATACCTCTCAACGACAGTGGGTTTTGGTAGCCATACTTGGTTTTGTGGACTATGCAGTATTATTGCTTCACTCAGAGTTAACGATGTTAATATTTTACATCAAGCATAAATCGTAATGAAACTATTGGAACTCAACCGTGCTCGTTAAAATGACATCCAAACCAGACATACATAACCGGAAGAAAGTTTTCCTATACAGACCTGAATAACTCAATGCATGCAAATCAAGTTAAGCCAAAATCTGGCAAGGGTCCATTTATTGCAACTATTGACATCTCACGTGTTGGATGTTTAAATCTTAAAAAGAATCTCAACACAATCTCCTATTCCAAGAAACTTCCAGGATAACATGCAACCATATCAATTGAGATAACATCATTTTAATCGTATTTAGTATTCCACAATCCGCGGTGTCCTTATTCTACAAAATAGCGTTGGATATCTTCAAGACATTCTAATCGTGTTGATTTTCATGAATTTTTCTACTGAGCAACATGACTAGCAATTACTAAGTAATCGTGCGAGAACATCAGTATCGTTAGTGTATTTCAACGGAATCTTTGTCATCTCGCCATGAAGAGATTTTATGTTATTAGGTCGTACTTTGAAACTCGAAACTTTGAAACAACCACACAGATACAGGGTCACCTTTACTGATATCTATGATAAAATCGAACATATCACCATCAGAAAATTTAACAGTTCGAGTTCGTTCAAATAATGTTAAGTCAGATGTTCACGCGCGAGCATTAAGATCAAAGATTTTTTCAGAGCTCCTTTCGATTTATTCATAGATTCATATTAAAATTTCCCCGTTAACTTCTTCACCGTTGTTGGTAATTTTAAGTTTATTTCCATCTCAGAAGCCTCTTTGATGGTAGCTTCATTTTCTTTGACGCGCTAGGCACATTCAGCTATTTCCACGTATCGCGTTTGTAAAGTATTTTATAACTTGTTCAGCGTGACAATTTAAGTTGGAAATTTTCATTGGCATGAAGTCATCAACGATTAGCTTATCATTCAACTGTCGTCACAGGGAATACTCGCTCACAATACAGTTTGTCGATACCAATCAGTATTCCTGATTTTTGAATATTACTTTAAGCGACAACATCACTAGCGTGGAGTGATTCTCAAACAGGTTCATATTTGTCACGATTAATCCAGGTGTCATCTACCGCTAAGATGAATTTTATTCTAAAACGGAATCTTTGTACGTGGAGATTAATCAATTATTTACTTTGCTCGTTTGTCATTTATTGTATCATCAACGTCTTGCCTAATTCTGAATGTAAACCACACTTGAGCAGCACCATCACTGAAAAGCTATCTCTTAGCTTCATGGACATGATTGATTCGTCAAATCAACATCAGCCAGAGCTCGCCTCGGCAGTTTAGAGGTTATTCTGTCAAGATAGGATCTAGCTTTATAGGGTTTAATCGCATATAATCTCGGAAATTCTTCCATGTTATAATTAAGGTAAATATACATTTAAATTGAACTTTAATTTATAATATACCCAAGCAAAAGAAATATGTAAGTGGTTTATTGTTGGATCTATAGCTCACTCCTTGTAATTGGGCGGGTGTAAATTAATTCTTTGGATAACACGTGCTGAGAGTGCGACAAGAAAGCCTAGGACAAAAGCCGTGTTTGAAATGTAACGTTGGAGTAGGGGGATACGCATTGTATGTAGAATGCGGCAGTAAAAATTCAGAGCATTGATACGGTATTATGAAATAAGGATAGAATGAATCTCCGATAAAAACATTGAAGACTATGTCGCTAGATTTTCAAGCTAACATTTAGAAAAATAATTTAGACAAATAATATTTACTACACAAATTGAACTAGGAGATAACGCCTATGAATTTGTAAAGCAGCCATCATCAAAACCCATGAAGCATCTCGTGCTGTTGTAATGAAGAACCGTGGACTTAAAAACAGTCGGTTCTAGTATTACCGCTAGTTATCTCATTCTAATGCTGGGGAACAGGTATCTCTGTCACATATTTGTTTATGACTGTTTTATGATCTTATCGAAAAAGATCATACTACTGATCATATTATCGGCTAAAAATTGTGATAATTCTTTGAATAATTTGCAGGCTGTTACACGGAATTAGAATTGTAAATGTTGAAATACTGGGAAATATAATAAATGTTCATCACCAGTTTTATCTGTAATTAAAAAGATATTGGAATAAATAGAATTTCAATCGATATATGTAGCTGCCAAATGCTTCAGCATTCAAACAGTTTCAGTGCGAAACATAGTAGATGAAATAACCAAATCAACGTTTTCAAAAAATACAAATAATAATACTTAAATATCTTACTCTTGAATTTTACGATGAAGTGGAACAGGAACATACTTTTTAGTTTTGATTAGGAAAATAACTGTCAAGCAAGGATTCCTCCAGTGGAGAGATTAAAGAGCAACCTCGCTTTGGTTTTATAACGACTTCCTCTTATAAATAAATATTGTTATAGTTGCTTTTTGTGTTTTTGTTTAAAAATATCTTTGTTTTTCTGACTTTGTCAAGTTACTTTCCCCCTCCTAACTTTGTCAGAAATAATAGTTAGAAACAAAGAAAACCAAATATAACAATAAGCCACGCTCCTTGTACTTGCTATTGTTGGATTTTCAGGCATTGGTAACCTTATAATAATTTTTGAACCTATGATAATAGAAAAGATACGTGGTCTATGCGGATTTACAAGCGTTTGCTTGGATTTAGCATTTTAAACACATGCTTGACAAATTTGTCGACGGTTTGCAAATCACATTTATATTAAGTTGGACTTTAGCCTGAAGAGAAAAAATTATTTATACCTGTAATTTCCTCACCATGTTGAACAACGTGGCGGGTGCAGATTTTGCACTCACCCGGGTTTGAATTTTATTTGAGGACGGGGTGATATGCACAAAAATTAAAAATTATCAATATAAATATATTGACGTAAAATTTACTTGGTAGGTCCATGAGGTGGAAATGGAGGAGCCACCACCTCATAGTAATGCTGTAATTGGTTTGATTCTTGATGCTTTAAATAACTTGATGCTGTAAATATGCTACTAGAATTAAGTATGTGTATTGTGCCGTCCACACTTCCGATAATAGCAATTAAGGAATGTGTTAGAATTAAATATGTGTAAGGTGATGTCCATGGATTCTGAGACATATTACGAGTTAATATATATATATATATATATATATATATATATATATATATATATATATATATATATATATATATATATATATATATAAAACATATTAATTATGTAATAAATTCCGAAAATATTAATGTTATTATTTTTGCATTTGAAAATTGCATGTTGATGGTATATAACTTTCTGATAAACTTGATCCGAAAAAGTCACAAATGATTTTTGAAATATTACAAGAACAGATACTTGAAGGAAGATACACACAATTGGAAGAATGCAGGTTTATTAAATTACTCCAACAGGCAGTGAAACAGTCGCTAGCCCACATCGACAATATAAATGTCTAGCATCTGTGGTAAATATTTATCATTGATATCACGGACAGTTTTTATCAACTAATCGGTGTTGAATCAGGGTATCATGAATTTTGTTAATTTTGCTTCTGTAATCGCACAGTATCTGAAAAACAGCTGTTAAATGTTGTTGTCTTATTCGGTGGAAAATCGTTATTTTTCTTCTCCAGTAGCACTCATTGTTTCAGTAATAATCCAAAAAGACACATTTGACGTTGGATACAGCTTGATTTAGATATTGTATCGTTGATTTGCTGCTTTAGCTCATCGTTTGTATATTATCGTCAGTTTATTGTCTGTGTTCAGGCGTAATATCTTCGACGTAAGCATTAATGCAATCTTCGTCAAAATATGTTTTTCTATCATCGTCATAATCACAGAAAGCTTTAGATGTCTTTGAAAGTTTTGCTTCACCACTCGCAGTAAAATATTTGTTCAGGATAGTTTTTTTATGGGCAGATTCATCCTTTTCCATGGATGAGTATTTCGATATTCTGAAAGCGAATACAATTTTCATTTGTCTGGAACATAACTGGATCGTTGAAAGTGTAGTGGTGCTGAAGGTGCTGGTGTTGGCACTTCTGACCATTATATGACAGTTCTGATCAATATTTGATATATATCTACGCTGTAGACAGGCGTTGATATTTCAATTGCGGCTGATAACCTTATCTCATAAACCGTGATTTTGGATTATTTTCCTTTGATAGATTGAATCCTGCGTTGGAATCAACGATTCTTGTTCCTCCACCAACAACTTCAACTTCAAATATCATCATTTTTATCTGAGAGTATAAAGGTGATTGATGTGTAATTCGTAATAGCTCCTCTTGCCACTCGAGCTCGAAAGTGTATATCAACGACATATTGTTTTAAAACAAATCTAAGTATTCTACAGGATTGTTATTAAAATTTAATAATGTATCTTCGGATGGTTCTTGATGTCCATTTATTATCAGTGAAATTTCAGTAATATCACGTTTGTCAAATATCATTATACTGTTTGTGAGCTTAATCATTCAGTATTTTGAAAAGCAATGAATATATGTTTCGGTGCAGAAACACTCTGATGTGATGCTATCTGCCATATGAATGTTATTTTGAACACTTTCTGTGCTCATAGGCAAGCATGGCAATGTTGATTTACCACCCGAATCCATAAAAGAGAGTAACTGTTCTTCTTCATCGAGTGATGCCGTCATTGTTGGCATCCATGATGAAAGTTTTGTAAGTATTACTTTGCCTGCACCATCGATAGGGCGCCAGATTGCATAATCGTTGGTAGACTTCCTTACAAGTGCAACTGTATGCTTGGCACCGAGAATGACATTTCTGACATTTCTACAAAATCCAGAGGTGAGAGATAATGAAATTACACATGAGAATCTTCTACGTCCATCTTTCAACATTGATAGACGCGTTAATAATCCTAAGATAAAATATAGATTAGCGTTGTCGGCGAAGTTTCTTGGTCGTCTTGTATTATACTATCTATTGTCAGGGTGGTCGGACGTATCCTTTAAAAACATCATCGACAGACAAACTGATCTTGATACTATACATGACACTGCTGAGCAACGCAACAATGTCATTATTAACAAAATCAACTCTAACATCATCTGTTTGTAGACTTTCACCTTCTACTTAGTAAATGCTCCAGCGGGTAAGAAATATTTGTTTGTATAATGAACTTCCACATCACTTCTTCTACGCCGATTTGGCTCCAGTGCATGATACGAATAATGTTGATAATCACGTATCGATTAAACTTTGAGTACTGATTCACCAATGCTATTTATATATGTTATCGTCTAACACGAAGACCACTTCATGCTATCCTTCTAGCAGTTATTTTTTTCTTTTTCTGACAGGGGTACACCAGCTGTCTCTGCTAGTTTACAGGAATACGGTCAGCGTTATGTATCATATTATTATTTTCTTGTACCTGATCTAATTTCATTAATCACTGCGGTAATCATCAACGGTTACATCAAAAAGGGACCGATAAACCTTAATATCCATGATAGCGCATGTGAATAATCTCTGGCAAATTGCGACTGATTCATCAATAATTTCAGTCAAAATTTATGGTCGATCAACAGTTGCAAGGATGTTATTGGTACATGGAACATTAAGACCGCTTCCCCTGGTAGATGTAACTTATATCTTGCCATTTTTCTTATTTCTTACTTATTGCTTTAACGGGTTGCTGTGATTGTTACTGTTTTTGTTGTTGTTGCTTTTGTGTTTATTTTAATTGTCGTTTTTGTAACTAGGTAAAATACATGTATATCCCATTGATAAATGCAATATATATATATATATATATATATATATATATATATATATATAGTGTGTCATTTTTTTCGGATCTGATCAACTTCGTAGTGTAGCCGAAATATCCATTTTTTATCAGTTATCACAACATATATCATAATCAGCGTACTTGGTTTTAAAACATTTATTATGTTATCAAAACTCTGCACGGCAAACGCAGTTAATTTTTTCAAGGCAGTAAAGTTGTTGCATAAAAGCAATATTCTTTTCATTAAATTTATGATTCACTTCAATTCTGACGCTTGCTTGTTCTGGTTCTGGTTCTTGTCCTGGTTCTGATACTGCTATAAGATCTTTTATATTTGCTACTTCGGAACGAAACTGGTCAATATTATCAATTATTTTTGGCATTGGTTGAGCAGCAGCTATTTCATCTGGGAGTTCGCTTATAATCTCGTTTGTTTGTTTAGTTATTTTTGCTATTTTTTCAGTTACTTTAGCGGTTTGGGAAATATATTAATGAGGAATAAAAAATGGTCCAATTATCTCACACATATCGATACCAGAGAGCTTAGACACTTCAAATAATAATGATTTAAAGGTTGTTTCCTAATATATTCTTTACCTTTTCAATTTTCTTCAAATCTAACTTAATACATGTTTCGCATATTACATTTTTACTTCTACACTATCGTTACTTGATATATCAAATCAATTTCTTTCACAAAAATATTTAAACTAATTGGTGGATATGATGTTTTGCTAGTAACTGTCGTTGACTTCAATGAATTTATTAACTTACGATTTGAGCTTTTAAAGTGTATAAATCCAAAACAGACTGTTATTTTATGATGGATTATTTTAAGTATGTATGTAGGAATAGTTTTAGGAACGCAGTACGATATAATACATTTCTATGTAGTTTTCTTAATTTTAAATATACATTTAAAACATTTTTGGCATGTCACAATAATAGATGGAACCGAACGTTTTCAACGACAGAAGGATCGAGCCGATCCTGAAATGGCATGAGTTACGAGAAAGACAATCTACCAACTAAGCTACCGCCGATCTCGTTGCACTGAGATGTATAATCATTTTGAGTTCCAGTGCTTGTCCACGACACTAAGCATGAGACAAAATATGGCTAAGTGAAATAATATAGATGCCGTTTATTTGCCTGCATATGACACGTAAAATGGTGAAGAAAACCTTGTCTGATACTCAGCACTTATTATTATTATTATTATTATTATTATTATTATTATTATTATTATTATTATTATTATTATTATTATTATTATTATTATTATTATTATTATTAAAATATGAAATAAAATAAGTCAGAGGTATTAGTTGGTCTGAAGTTATGGCGCAGGATAAGTTAAATGATTTTTTTTAATGCACACAAGTAAGAAATAATATATCGGCTAACACTTATCAAGTCGAATTGTGGAGCATTCCATTTTGAAATGGCTTACACTGTTCAGTTTTAAAATAGACAAAATTTGATTGTTTCTTGAACGTCTTGCTTCCCACAGCATTTTTGTCTCTCCATTCTTCCGAATTGAATGATATGGACTCGTAAGGTCTCTAAAAGTAATGGTTCCAACTGTCATGACCTCTAGATACGCTGATCAGCAATTGCATGTGAAAACTGCTATTCTTGTCTTTAAATTATCTAGGCAGGTACCTTTCTCGAGAGAATTACTGGCGCAAAACTCATAATTGGTTTGAATGGTCATCTTTAACTAGCTAGTGCGTGTGATTTAGATTTTTAACGTAGCTTTAACAATTATTATCGTCGTAGTTTACTCGTCAATGTCCTGTAGATTAATACATTGCTGTTGTGTTTGAGTCATTATATCAGGCGACAAGGTGTGTTTTTGCAATTATGAGAGTTGACATTACTATTGTCTCATTATACTATTAGCATGTCACTCGCTCAAATTAGAGATAGCATGTCAGAACCTTGCCAACCTCTTGTTTCCTTTCCGTCTCCATTTTAGTTGCAAAGATTGGAAATAGAATTTAAACTACAGATTGACGCATTAGGGTTTTGAATACAGAGCCAGATCAACTACAATGCTTCTTTATAAAAAGAAAAATCTTAGATGGGCCCCACGACTAATTAATCAACAGTAAAAATATGTTTTATGTATGATATTGAAATAGCCAATGAAGACAGATCTATCTAACCTCAAAACGAACAAAATCGGAGAAATAAAGGTTTTATTATCGCTTGATTCATATATTAGAAACTTGAAATCTTTTTCTTTGTGTTGTGATAAAAAAAATTAATCTTCACCTAATATCGTCCGGAACGCTTATGTCCTTATTAGTGACGTGCTTTTGTTCATTATTCAAATTAATCCTGCTTTTGTTTATATTGGGCTTTTGACCCAACCACAATTGCGTTCCTTGATACTATAAAAATTGTAACTAACGATTTTATCGTTTTTGGTGTATTTTATTGAAATTGTAGTCTCAGTTTTCATCGTCTTATTAAAAATATTAACTAACCATTGTAACCCTGGACGTTTATCAGAACCGTGAATGTTTGTAAAAGTGTGTTGAAAAAATGCCTTGCCTAATACATACACCTAAAGAAATTATATGTGATTTCAGAAACGCTTTATTAAATATATTTTTTGTGAACTTTAAAATGTATCAACAATTCTTTACGTAAGACTAAAAATATAATGAGCTCACTGTGATTAGTCTCAGTTTGGAAGGACACAAGGTAGAACTAAAACTTACGCGAATCGTCCCTACATGCCATTACAATAGTATGCATTAGAAAGGCACTGAGAAGTAGATACATATTGGGTAATTTATCCCACGATTATACAATATTAGATTTGACCTAAACATATATTACATTAGCTAACCCATTTATAGACAAGTCCTAGTACATTAATTTGATATAATTTAAACTACCTCACGTTGAGTAAAAGACAACTATTGTTCCATTGTCCTTGAAATATTATGCCTCTCGCTGCCTCTCTTTCTTGTAATTACTCTATCAAATTGTCCTTGTGAATTGAGTGGCGTACTAATGATGGTGCTGGGAGGAAGGGTTGGGTCAGCCCCGGGTGACAGCCAAAAGGGTATGAGAATGAATGCCACCGGGAGAGTTGAAATACCAGTAAAAGTTTTCAAACCAAACAAAAAATTCGCCGAGGTAAAAGTTATTTCCACATTGCTTATGACAACACTACTTTCTAAGAATCTACATGCAAACATAATATATTTTTCTGTGTTTACATTTTAAAATTATTTGTGGGGGTACCAATAAATTTTTGCAAATACTTTCAACTGAAACAAACTTTAATGATACCAGCTACTATATTCTCTAGCGTTAGTCACGTTTATTAGTGTTTGAACGTACAATCTGTTTTTCTTGCAAATAATTTTGGCTGTTTCCTTGTTGTGGAGACAAAACTCATGGTAAGTGTGGAACTTGTTACTCTGATGATATGTAAAAGAATGTCATCAACAGTGTGTGGAAATATCTCATCAAATAGAGCATGCAAAATAGTTCACACTATTCCGAAAGATAGTCATTCTCAGTAAATATTTATTTATATGTTTAGATAGCGAACAGTAAGTGACGTTATTGGTGGCATAGATGAGATCTGCACGGTATACATATCTATTTGAGAAACCAAGGGGGTACCAATAAACAAACACTTTATGGCAGTAAATAGATCATTGTGTATGCACGAGTAAATGTAAAATCATATTCTGCATAACAGATATAATCAAAGCAATTTTTTATTGCCTATTATCAGAAACAAATTAAGATAGAATTTAAAAGAAAGCCTCATTCATACCTAATCTACAAAGAACATGAAACTCAGTTTAATTATTCGTTTTACATGATTTGTATTTGTGTGAATTATTTTATGTTAATTATATCTAAAGTCTTGAAATGAACAAGGAATTATATTATGTAATTATATCTGAAGTCTTGAAATGAACAAGAAATTATTTTATGTAATTAAATATAAAACCTTGGAATGAACGATGAATTATGTAAAATAACAAACATTTCTGACACCGCAATTTATCGAAACTGTATGACAAATTAACAAAAGCCTCAACCCAAATTACATAATTAATGGGTGCCATAGATAACAAATGCAATATTATTACGTGCTGTAAAGATACGCTGACTTTTTTTTATCCCGCCGAACCTGTGAAGAGGAAAGTGTTTTGCGAATGAATCAAAAGAATTTAGATCCCGATTTTCTATATGAAATATATAGACAGCATGGTAATAGGAGCGAAGCTTGTTGATAGTTATTTGAGAAACACCTACTTATCTCATGCATAAAATGATAAAAAATTGGGTAAACTGATAAGTTTTTCATGGTTACTATGATCAGTATTTGACAGAATGACATGTAAAAGTTAAAGGTGATGTCCGATAGATTCAGAGTAACGATGTCAAATGAATTGAAAGACCTTATTGACCGGGATTGTGTCTGATATTTCCGTACTTCACCATCAGAAATTCCAATATTTCACAAAACTGTTGGACCGAAAAACTCATATATCCCTCTCGAGCAATGTTCGGCTAAATATAATCTAATGCCCAATGTATCCAGCTGTGAGATAATTGATGACAGGAAAATTTCCACAACATATGATCACATGAGGACAGATGTGATATGGCAGTCATCTGCTAAGACAGGCACCTTAGACAACTCGGGTTTGTAAAACTTAACTCTATTCATCAAAGTTTCAGCTGCAGAAGCTACACTTATTTATGTGGCAGGTGATAGTTTCCTACATTTGTTTCATTTAAAATTAAGGCTATGGTGTTATTGTTATTGTTTACGGATTAAAGATAAGGATATTTGTGTGAACTGTGTGCTTCGGACTTCTATTGTTCTTGAAACTGATGTCAAACATGTTCACTTTCCCATAGTTGCTCCGCACTATGCACATAGTGAAATGTCAATAGCTGGCCAGAGCAGTAAACATGTGTACTCTGGGCAAGTATAATATCTCAAAAACGGCTTGGACGACAACATTTTAAAATTGCATCAGCCTGTCTTCTACATAACATTTTCCATAATTATCGTCTGGGAATTTAACTTGTGTTTACATGGATACAAGTGCATGTATACATTTAGAGTTGGGGTGCTTAAGTTTGTGTTCCTATGAACTGTTATTGAATTCTCTGGTCAAGTGAGCAATATTCTTATGCTTTGTTTTAATACAGCTATCCAAACTATAGACCTTTGTGGCCTCACTTATGCATTATTATTTGTTTTATATTAGGCTGGTAAATGCGCCATTACACTGGTGAATAAAAACTGTCCCTTACACCCTTGCTCTCACAATTCTTTGTATGAAAGTCAGCTTTCAGCTATTTCGCATTAGTTCATTTAAGTCCATTGTTCTAATATCGAGCAAAACGTTTCCTGACCTCAGTGGAAACAAATCTTCTGGTTTCATCACAGTTCACATTTTCTAGTACATGTCAGTACTGATGATGAATGAATCTAATACCAGGAATGAGCCCCTCTTAAAACTAACCCGTTAGACCCAGTAGATCATCCGGATTACACATGGACATTTAAATACGCGTTATTCTTTCCTTTAAATGGTATACAATATAGTGTTGTAGAGATCCTCTTAGAGAATACTTAGTGGAACTGACTCGACTGATAATATAAGAGAAATTACAAATCATATCGGTAAGCCGGTTGAGAATCTTCTCATTTGTTTGAATCATTCCGTATACCAGGTCTGAATCATTCCGTATACCAGGTATGAATCATTCCATATACCAGGTATGAATCATTCCATATGCCAGGTTTGAATCATTCCGTATACCAGGTTTTAATATGTTCACAATGTTTCATTCTCGTAAATAAGAAGTTGTATGAGAAAAGCTGATAAACACTTGCAATATTTCCGTTTCCAAACAGTTGCCACGATTTGAAGAAATTATAGTCTAAATGATTGGCGTAAATTAGTGTAGAATTTACTATTGTGCTTAGGTGTGCTTAAGCACATGGCCCCTGTTGACCATGGCCCCAGTTGTCCCATCTTTTGGGCCAAAAAAATAATACGATGAATTTTTCAAACGTCTGTGTCTATTTTAAATTTACTGACTATATATGCCTGATTACCTATGTAGATATACAGGGCCTAACACCTTCAGGGCCCAAGTAAGGGGCCTCATAACTTAACTAGCACAGGACCTCATTTGTCATAAATCCGGCATTGCCTATAATGTTCATCACCACATCTTGTGTTCACAGTTATGTCATAGTTATCGTGAAAGAAAACAAATTTTTTCCTGAAAATAAATTATTAATGTCAAAATTTCAGCGTTAAAATGATAAATTTGAATTAGGCATCAACGACAATCGAAATGAGCAGCTCATAATAGAAAATAAAGGAAAAAGTAAATATAAGAATTAATTTTTCATTAGTGATTGCAATCAGCCAATACTGTAAATTAGTTTTACTGTTCATGTATTGCGTGGACAACAACGCATGATTCAATTATGCTTGTTTTGATATATTTTGTTTATACCAAAGTCAGATCGCTTTATGTTTCGGCAAATTCAATGTCAGAGACTAATTTAATATGTGCCCACCTTTTATAATTGCCTTTACAAAAAGAAACAATCAGTTCCAATGGATTTGAAATCGCGTGGGCCGATCTCATTAATGTTAGCAGTTTTCTAAAGCTTTTATCACCAGTATCAAATACATGTTACTAAAAGTTCAAAAAATCATATCTCACTGGTGTTATCACCATGTGTTATCAAGTTTGTTTTAATTATTAGTTTGTAAATAATACCATCCTGGCGTAGGTGTCAAAATGTCTTGAAATAAGTGATCATGTGATCAATCACAAGGTTTCAATTCAAGTTTTAGTGAGGTTTAATATCCAACATCCCTGTTTTCTAGCTGAGTCGTATACACAACACTATATGTATACAGAACAAAGTGTAATTGTCTAGTAATTATCAGTATTGTGGATGATATGTAGATTTAATTTATTTGTTTGGCTTTTTAAAAAATTTTTTATTTCATTATATGTTATTGTAATTTAACATAGTATGTTAGACTTGACTTTGTTCAAAACTGAGTTCATGTCTGCTTTGCCTGATTGACTTTTTAATTTTTTTATATTTCATTTTACGCAAACAAATAGTAATAGCTCTACGATTCCTAATGTGAATGACCTCAATATCATGATTTTTATTCAGTTAACCAAGATGGATTATATATTTTGATTTGTGTTAGGGTTATAGAGTTTCCAAAGTAAACTTTACAGGTCATTATGTTTTGAATAAACATGACTCATTAGATCTTTCAAGAAGGTTATTTACATAAGGTAATGAGGTTTATAAAAGTGCTAATTAAGACCTGAAGTCGAGTATAGACCTATGTAACCTTGTGATTAAGAGGATTCTGTCAGTCGTGCTTTAACATCTAGTACCTTCAAGTTGTATCATATTGTGACCAGCTTGGGCTGTATTTTTTTTTAAAATTATTGAATTCAAGTGATTATTTTCTCTGGAAATACAAAATTGATCTGAAAAAATTCTCGGATAAAGACATTTACTAGACTTTATACTAAATTCACACCTGGAATGTTATTCCAGTGACTCAAAATAAGTCTATGAGCTATAAAAGACAGTCATCGCCTTCACCTTTGAATCTCTTCGAGACATGTACTGAATTTTATTCAGGACTTTATATTAGGACTTGTGTCACTAATTCTTGAATTATTTTGGGACTTAATTCAAAATACCGTAAGCACTATTTTCTAATTTTCACTTTGTATTATGGGTCAAATAAATGAATTTGTATGTTGTTTCCTTTTCTGCTCCACTTTACTTAGGTCAATTCAAATGGCGCTTGCGTGCTATTGTTTATGTTTCTGCAATAAGGATACAGATGGTTAAGTTACTTGGCCCTCTGTATATCAAAGACTTCTAGGACGTCTAATGTACTGTTTTGGCGTCGATTGTATCGTTTAAATTCAGTACAAATAATGTAATAAAGTAAAGGAAATTGTACGATTTTAAACTGTTTTGAAAATTATTTCCCTTCGTTTCCTTGAATTGCTTGAGTTAATTAATTATTTATTTTAATTAAAATGGGCTGCATGTAACAATCTATAATGCTAAAATATTTTGGGGAAGGGATAACACGGAACAAACTCGTGTTGTCTGAAATGATTGTGGCATCTGATAAATGGAGTATTAATAAATTTATTCTACATTTTTATCGTTTTGATTCTGCAAGAGCAATCGTATTTATGTGAATGAAAATCATCATGGAGACATGAAATCCAGGCGAAACCTTCATTTTGGTATCATATATGCAGCGAAAATACAACAAAAACAGAACTGCAATAGGAAATAAATCATTAATATTCATTTTCACCTTATGTTCCGTATTTGTGTAGGGTTTCGTACAAATTTCACACAAAGCCATCCAAATGCCACTTTCAAAAGAAGCAACATTTATATTATATGGCAAAGATTGCAGATATATTTTATTGGAGTAAGTTGATCAGTTTGCAGCGAAAGTAATTCATGTATGTTAACTGGTGATTGGACAAAAAGAGCTAACAGAAGGAGATAAGAAATAGAGGTGAAACATAAAATCCCTTGAATGATTATCTAGAAGTTTGCTCTTTCATTTCAGGACGATTGGTAAATAACATCAATATACCAACGATGGTCGTGGAGGATAATGTACAGATGTCACCCTGATTACAAGTAGGTGTTCTGAGGCCATGAGGCCAGTGAAAACCACTGCTGCAACTTTACGTTTCCTATGTCGGTATTTGGATCATTGATATGCTGATGTAGACATCAGGGTCTTTTGTGACTGTGAAATTTATTTTCATAAGAGTAGACTTTATAAACTTTGGTGCAATGTTTTTCATACAAATTGTTCAGCTACACATACAATAAAATAAAAAAAATGATAAATACATTACAAGTAATATTTGCGATTTCATTAATTTGTGTGGATTGTAGAAAAAGTATTTCCATTTATCAGAATAAACAATTGATTGAAAATAAATATGTTTGTGTATGCTGTCTTTATAAACATAAATCTTCCAGCATATAATTTCGCTCAAATACATTTTGCACCTGTTATATGCAGAATTAGGGTCTAAATGTTCAAATGCATATTCAGTTCTTCTTTAAAAGACTGGACATTTACCATTTGTGATCCTGCTTTTTAATTCACAATTCTCAGAGGCATCCTATATTTTATTGAATTTAGGATTTCCAAAATATTAAATATGTGGTTAGCATGATCAGCATCTCCAGTTAGCTAGTGCTCAAGCATATGAGTGAAAATTTAGCCATATTGTCGTATTTGACAATAACTCAAATCTCTTCAGAATTTTCAGACATTGTTATATCTCAAACCTCCTTATTACCCTAGCGATCCAAGTTCAGATTTGGCAATATAAGTCACGAGTTACTCAGCACTTTATATATGGCATTTCTACAATTGTTTCTTTCACCATATATTAAGCTACAACTGTTTATTTCACTCCATACTAAGCTACAACTGTTACTTTCACAACATATTAATCTACAATTGTTTTTTTTTACCACATTAAGCGACTACTTCAAACTGATATGTTCTATACTTAAGCTACAAAATTAGAAACGTTAGAATGTATTCGTGACGGAGAAAGACGCTTCTAATTTACTTTGAGTAACAAAATAAGCGTTATAATTTTAAGGTCAAGGAGAGACCCAATATATAATAATGATGCCATGCACACATGGGCTTTAGAACATAATACGATATGCCGCAGTTCTTGACATTCGTAACAATTACATATTAGAGTTTGTAAATTATTGGGCGTGTGGAGAGACTCTCAATTAAGTTTTGTATAAGTTCAATATCTGGACTGAATGGTCTAGGCGCAAGATGTATAATATGTAACAGGCATAATGCTTGAGCGCTACAGAACACTGTATGAAAAATCAGATATAGTTTTTATCAACTTTTTTGCTTCCATTTCTATTTCTTTTTATGAATACTTTGATTGCAGTTTAGAAACAGACGCTACAAGCCTTAAGTTTTGGTATTTCCGGTATAATGACCTTATAAAAGATGGTATCCATAATTTGAATAGCTAAAGTTAGAAATATTTATTGCGGTGTACGAAGAGTTTTCAAAATCTACGACACAAAATGGCTGCCAGTTCAGACATTGAGGTCTCACTGGATAGTTTCGTATTTTGACACTCCCCTAATTTTTAAGGTAGAAGGCATGAGCCTGATTATCACAACCCTAGCATTTATAAATTCACACATAAGCTAAATCTGCAATGTGATTTACATTTACTTTGAGTTAGGCTTGTAAATGGGTTGCATTGTTGGTGACTGCCTGTCACAGTTAGACTAGCACTGGAGATCAAATGCGTAACTTGGGCTGCAAATTTGCATCCGACTTGGCTTACGTATTTACATGTTTCTGCTTCAGAGGTAAATATCTAAAAATCTACATGGTTGAGGGGTGATGAAAAGTATGTTAATTTGTACTAGTACTAGTGAACTTTCAAGATCAATAAGGTATGTACTGCGTCTGTGAGCCTGCTTCTCACAGGAACAGGTTGAAAATAGCTCTTTACTGTCAAAAATGAATGTAAAAAAGAGGGGTTGGTGGTAGTATACGTTCAGTCTCAAAACCACCAGTTGCATAAGAAATTAACCTTAATACCTTAGTCAGAATCTTACAAGCATCCGTTCAACAAAAATCATAAGTTAGTTTTTATTTGTATCTTTATTGTAAAATTATGATCATTTTTCTGCAATAGGTCTGATCATTTTTCTGCAATAGGTCATCGTCGGATGAAAATTTGCCAAAACAACTGTCCGGTGAGACCTGATTTCTTCCTGCAGGGGTTGATTAAGTATATGCTGAGTCATGCCCCTTGCAGTGTAACATTTTAGCTTTTTTTGACTATACGAACACGATGGAGTCTGGACAACTTGGGCTAGCATCTCAGTTAATTACTGTTCTTATAAATTGCAGAGCTGCTGTTTCTCAAGCATATTGTGTTAAATACTAAAATAAATAATATACATTCTTATACTTGAAAAGTCTTTCGTTGATAAATTAACAACTGCTGATATTTTGAGGCTGTAATCATATCATTTCTGTTGAATCTTTACGTTTATGTTTGGGAGGGTTGACTAGTTACTAGAGATATCAAACGTTTACATCTGCTTTTCTAAATTATGCAGTTTGGTGATATAATTGTTTTGCACTTAGCTTGATACAGTGTGACCGCCTTCGTACATATTGATCATCTACATTAAAAGTATCACTAACAATCGCTCTAATTTTGAAACAATATTCTCCTTACTGGCTTGTAGTCATAAATATAGCCAGTTTGCAGTACAAAACTAACATAAACCAACTTGCTTTTGTCCATCTAAAATATTATGACTATAAAAATGAAAAACTCCGTTGGTTTTTCTTACATTTCAAGTAAGTTAAATCATCTGCTTGCCGAATGGGCAGGCCAATCGGATTTAACTTGCCTCTATTGGCGATATATAGAGCTTATTAGCGGTGTGAAATCTATTGACATTTATTCTTGTAGTAAAGTGCCACTAATATGTGATACACGTTTCGAAAAAATTCATGTTACAACATTGTGTATGCAAAAAATAAAGTCAAAACAGAAGACTTGTAAAGTAAACAATAATACAAACGTAACAAATGAATCTTGCAAAAGGAAGACAGAAATTAGTTAAGACAAGAAAATGAAATTTACCCAGTAAAAAACCACGTTCGAATTTGTTCACATTATTTCCCTGGTGGCCGCTTTAAATAATATTCGGTATTAGATATATCGTAAAGACACTGGTGGGTTTATAACATGACAATGTAATATTCGGTATTAGATATATAGTAAAGACACTGGTGGGATTATAACATGACAATGTAATATTCGGTATTAGATATATAGTAAATACACTGGTGCACCTATAACATGACAAAGTAATATTCGGTATTAGATATATCGTAAAGACACTGGTGGACTTATAACATGACAATGTAATAATCGGTATTAGATATATCTAAAAGACACTGGTGGGATTATAACATGACAATGTAATATTCGGTATTAGATATATCTTAAATACACTGGTGGGTTTATAACATGACAATGTAATATGCAAGCACCCGTACCCACACTGTAAAATAAAACAAGTATTTCTGTAAAAGATAGAACATAGTACTATATACGTCTACCTAAAATATAGGGTTATATAATAAGGTACAGTTATTCTTGTGAGGATAAATACAGTAAATAACTTCTAGAACTTTATATAAGAAATTATGACTATTATAACATTTAGGATAATATTGTTGGAAATAATTTTCCTTTTCTTAGTTTTTCAGGATGGTATGTGCTCACCCTAACATAAAGTCAGCACTGAGTAGTAAAATCAAATGCATTAAAACAACTATAACACTCTTAGTTTACAAAGATTTTTTAAAAAAATTTGAAAGCAAATCCATTTCATAAATTTATAAGATGAATATGCATAAATGCAGTTTTCGGAGATGTTGCTCAAACAATTCCATCATTTTGGCAATGCAAGACTGTACGTTTTTATAATAGGGATAATAAAAAACACGTTAAACAACATGGTCCATTTCTTTCTAACATTCTGTAGTCTGCAAGTCAGTTTATATTTTTAAAAATGTACAAACGATACATTTTTAAATGCAAAAGCATATTTGTTTCAGGTAACTTTTACTATCGATTGATAGACTGAGTGTTTTCCTTCATAATAAATTAAGCGTTTGGTAATATTACTTTTATTTCGACAGTTTCTAGTTTAGTTAATTGTATCCATTGGTATTGTCCCCATTAAATATGTAATGAATATGGATTTTATTCATTAATCAAATTCGACGCTATCATTCATGAAACAAGGTAGATATTGTACATTATATCCCACACTATCATCTGCCAATGGTAATTTTATAAAAGAAATATAGAGCTGTCGTACAATGAATGTGCTTACGCTTTTACAACGTACAAAGGTATCATGAATTGGTAATCGAATGTGATTTATTACGACAAATTTTAGTGAAAACAGTGCAATTAGCGGCATAATTCCTTTAAGTTTGAAATATCGTTTGGATCTCAACGACCACACATCATCCCATTTCGGAATCAAGATGAAATATAGCGACACGACAGATCTGTAATTAAATATGCATAAAAGCATTAATCTGGAAATTGACTGAAAATTCAATAATGATGCCCGTTGATAATCATACTGTGGATAAATAGATCAATACACAAATTGTCCGGAAATAAAGTGGAGAGACTTTAGGCATCAGTCTATCTAACACGTTTTTTTTTTCGAACTGCGTAATACGTTTTATTTTACAATTGTTATCTGGTAGTGATGGTTTATTCTTACTACAATAACACCTTCGCTTGGTATTTAATTCATCTTCCTTTAATTTGCATATATTTATTGCTCTGAACACTTGATTCAGATTATATACTTATGTCGGTACTTGAAAATATATTAGCAAGGCATTATTCATATACAATAGTTATATTTAATTATATTATGTATAATATCATTTTAAATATAGTTCGTAACGATTATTTAATTAATGATATTTAGTATTAAATATCTTGTCAATAGTAGGTTCGCACTTTATGACTTTTCATCTGTTAAGTGCGTCGATTCATTCTTAAATTTCCAAGGTTGAGATATACTATATTTCATGTAAATATCACATGACCTAATACTCCATAACATATGCTATATGAAAGGACATGGTAACCTAATTGAGGATTTGTCGGTGTTAGAACAGCTGATGTGTTTAATGATATAATGATTTCAAACTACCAAAATGATTCATTCAAATACAGTATTACATTTTGTCCAACGTGCACTATCATTCTATATAATATACTATATTTCGATTTCTCAGAATTAGGGATCTTAGCAGTGTTGGAAGGGTTGTATGGTGCGGATTGATTCATTTATTTAATTTAGTCATTTCTTTGATTTACAGTGTTCTTAAATTTTTGTAAAGACTATTTAGATACAATAGCTGAACAAAAATTACTGCAAATTCATTAAATGACTATTTTGATATATACAAGCGGTACGGTATTACTGCGAATTCATTTAAAGACATTTTGAGAATATAACACAGTGATTCTTTAACAATTTATTGATCCTTCATTACAATGCAGAATATCATTGCAATACTTTTGGAACTCATTCCAATTACTAGTAACAGGTGGAACTAATGAAGCATTTACGACGTACGTAGTTCATTCACCATAGTGTAGGTTAGTTGTTATTCTTCCAATGGATATAAATATATGTTTAATTACATAAAACTCGTTATTTTAGCTCATTATTTTATAGATTTTAAGATCATAGAATATACAGGTATATAATATGCTTTAAGCACCAGTTCCTTATAGACATACAAACTGCTGTCAAACCGTATTTATGCATTCGCATAACAACACAATGTTTACACTTCGTAATTGTGATTTGTCATTAAGCTTGTTACGACCCTATAGTTAAAGTATGTGTGTGTTAAGGAATGAATTTTGTATAATTCTTTTTATTTCATTTTGATTTAATTAAATGTAATTAATACTATATTTACATTAATTTCAGTATAATATGTTTTTGAAAAACAGTGTTTACTTTAGTCGTAAATGTGACTCATGTGAGCACGTGCTGTGTATGATAACAAATTCATTACAAAGAAACATTCAAGAATAGCTAAGAAAACGAATGGCTGATACTTGGTCAAACTTTCCTAATATCGAGAAATATTACGTAATTGCATGCGTCCTCGTGCGCGTGCAATTCAAACAACGTCTTAGCTTCACTTATATGTTTGAGATTTTTGTAAGACGTACACAAAGTCAATAATCGTTAGTCATACATTATCGTGGAGCCGTAAAGTCAGTTATAGAACTTCTATTACCTTGAAATAGGTATTTTTGTGCTAGAAGTTGTATGTTGGTATGTTTACGTAGAACAACATATTTTGTTAGTGGAGCTAATTTTGCTTCGTTTCTTCTGAATAATTGTTTTCCTGGAGAACAACTTTACTGATTTGGACAAAGACATTATCCCGAAATTATTCTAAATTTGAACGGTACAACACAAACTGTGCATTATTGCGTAAATTCTGGAATTTTCAGTTAGCCTTCGTCTGACGTGGTTATCCGCCATTTTGGACCGGAACTTAAGACACGTCAGACTCTGTTTAGAGTTTTTTACAGGACTTTTGTTTCTATTTTGAACAAACAATTTGGACCATTTCTGTAAACCGTAAGACTTTTTTTAACATATTTACATTTGTTTCATGTGTTATAGGAAAATACATTTTTTTTGGTTAAAATTTACAAAGATTGTTGTCTTCGCTCTTTCTTTTATGTTACTTTGAACGAGCCGACACTTAACAAGCTAATGAGATAAAACAATTGCTGATAAAACAATTATTGATAGTTCCATATTCAAATTCAGTTCATGATATTATTTAGAAATAAATTACATGAATTAACCATAAAATGGTCAGTTGTTACGATCAGGAGAATATCAAACCACCAGAAGATCTGTCCTGGGGTTTTAAAATATAATTAGACGCAGACTGGAATAAAAAGTCTGAGATCACATTGCTGATTGGCTAATGTATCGGAACCAATTAAATGGTTGTGGTCCATTCTGAATGAAGTCTTCTTTTAAGCAGTAGAATGTTTTTCCCTTGTTCAGAACATGGTAATTCAGTAAGAAATATATTTGATTGCTCGTAATCAATGGCTGTCCTCCTTCAGACGATAAGGAAATGCACTTGACATAGATTGGGAACAGTTAGTCTTATGATGAGTTTATTCAGTATTGGTGTACTATGACATGATTATGGTTGATTGGTCAGTGTTGGTGTACAATAACAGGAAAATGTTTGCTTGGTCAATGTTGGTTTACTGTGACAGGAGTATGGGACATCGAATTCGTCTTATGGTGAAACTGGTCAGTGTCGGTGAACTATGACATGATTATGGTGGGATTGGTCAGAATTGGTGTACTATGACAGGATTATGGTAGGATTGGTCAGAGTTGGTGTACTATGGCAGGATTATGGTGGAATTGGTCACGAGTTGGTGTGCTATGACAGGATTAAGATGTCACTAGTTAGTGTTGGTGTACTATGACAGGATTACGGTGTGATTGGTCATTGTAGGTTTACTATGATATGATTATGGTGGGATTGGTCAGTATTGGTGTACTATGATAGGAATAATCTCTTACGTTTAGTCTTATGTCGTCTTCTAAATTTAATTTTTGTTTGCTTTTTTTGCAGCTTAAAACGACGCGGTGTGTTAATTAACAGTTTTATCGTATTATCTTTGTCGTTAAAGGTGCATTTTCTATCTTCGCGACATGGTTTTATTATACGTATGCCTTAATACCATGTATATAAGTATTTACACAATGTTTTTAGCGTTGTTATTTACATGTTTTTTGCGTAGTTATTTACACCATGTTTTCTGTGTAGATATTTACATCATGATTGCTGTGCAGGTATTTACGTGTGTAGGTATTTGCTGTTTGGGTATTCACAACACATTTCCTGTGTGGGAATATACAGTACGTTTGTTGTGTAACTATCCACAGTATGTTTGCTTTTTCATGTTGGAATTCATGATCTAAACTTAATTTGTTTAGGTCCATGAGTAAAAGTTTTACTCCTGTTTTATAGTCTATTATTATTTTTTGAATACGAAAATTGCTCCACGTGCATATTTTGACTGTCACCAATCTTGGTTATGCAATTTATTTCGATTTATCTTGTGAGAACACAAAACCAACAATACTGCTACACAAATGCGTGTATAAGCTAATCACAAAGGCAGAAATGTTCACTGAAAGAAAGACATGAAGTTCAAAGACATTTTGTACACAGTCAAAATGTTTCAATTTATAACAAAATAAATTGGTAGTGAAATATTTACGTAAAGAAATAAAATCAGAATAAAGCCTTCCGTTCAGGAAAAAAAGAAAAGAAATCCTTTATTTGGATAAAAGAAGAAATTTCTTTCTCTTTGGGACAAAGAAAACACCTTCTATCTGGGAGAAACGGGAAAAGCCCCTATGTTTTAAAATGGAGTAAGCCCTTTTATTCGGGGTAAAGGTGAATGTGTTTCCATTTTGGGAAAATGGGAAAAAGCCCAGCTGTTATGAAAACAGAAAATGTACTTCTCTTTGGGAAAAAGGAAATAGTCTCTCTTTTTTTGGTAAATGGACGTAAACTTCTATTTAGTGAAAAGGAAAGAGACCCTTCAATCTGATAAAGGGAAACCACACCCTACTAACCGAGAAAAGGGGTTAGAAATAACCTTTGTAATTGGGTATAAAACCCCATTTATTTGAAAAAAAAGAAATGAACCTTACTGTTTGAGAAAAATGGGCAAAACCTTCTATTTGGGAAAGGTCAAAGGAAACCCTCTAAATGAGAAAACGGGAAAAATATTACATTTGGGAAACGAATATAATTCTATTTGGTAAAGGGTAAAAGCCCTTCTATTTGTGAAGGTGAAAATATTATTGTGGAAAAGGGGAGAAACCCTTCTCTTTGAGAAAAAGAGAAAAAAAGCTATTCCATCTGAAAATAGGGAAAAAACCCTTCTATCAGCTTACTCACTCCTCAGTTGAGTCTCTCTTTTTGCCTGGACGTATTTATTACTTCAAGGTATTACAATCGCAGTAATTTATCTCGTACATGCCGAAGCAATTTGAGATAGTTTAACCTATTTCACCTGAATCCTCTATGGAGTCAGCTTTTGACACGCTCATATTAATTTTATCGAACCAATGGAAGTCTCAAATGATTTGATTTAATGAAAGCAATAAAACAAAGAGTAAACTATGCGATTTATCGTTTGATAAAGAAAAATGTTCTCGATTACCTAGATAATAGCTGTCACAACTACGCCTTTTTTCAGAACGTAGATGAGAGTGAATTACGTATCGTCATGTGATGTTGTTACCCAAATGGACGAATATGTTTTATCCTTTGTCTGGAGTGAAGAGGCAGGGGTGAATTCGAGGCATTGGGTGCCATATTCTTAATTATGCATGCTTCCTCTCTAGTTCAAGGGTTTTAAGATTAATGGACGTGCATGTTAATTAGAATAGGTCCGGACCATGTTAACGATGCATAACTGGCATATAATGAACAGTACCGGTATCTGACCCAAGGTTTGCTAATCGTGCAAATATGTAAGTTTAAAATTTAGTTTTTTAAGTATCTGTTCTTATAGATGTGCTGGCACCAAAATTTAATATGTAAGATATTCGATGTTCAGAATATATCAAATAAAAATGTCATTAAATCTTATTTTCCTAAGGAGTCTTGCCTAATATCCCACGAACTGTTAAGGTTTCCTCATTGTTTGGTGTAACCTTAGATAAACACGCGATTTGAAAAGGAAGTCGTATTGTTTGCGTTCGTAAAACGTTATATGAAGACACGATTTGAAATGGAAGTCGTATTGTTTGCGTTGGTGCAACCTTAGACGAACTCCCGATTGTTAAAGAAAGTCGTACTGTTTGAGTTCCTATAACCTTAGATTAGGACACGAATTGAAAAGGTAGTCGTATTATTTGCGTTCTTTTGGACCTTAGATTAAGACACAAATTGAAAAAGATATCGTATTGTTTGCTTTCGTGTAACATTAGATGAAGACACGAATTGTAAAGGTATTCGTATTATTTGCGTTCGTGTAACCAAAGATGAAGACATGATATGAATAGGAAGTCGTATCAATTGCATTCGTGTAACCTTAGATGAAGACACGATTTGAAAAGGAAGTCGTATTGTTAGCTCTGATGGAACCTTAGACGAAGACACGATTTGAAAAGGAAGTCGTGATGTTTGTTCTGACTTAGACGAAGACATGGCTTGAAAAGTAAGTTGTATTGTTTGCACTGACGGAACCTTAGATGAAGACACGATTTGAAAAGGAAGTCGTATTGTTTGATCTGACTTAGATGAAGACACGATTAAAATCTTTCAAGATGTTCAGTGTAGCAATTTTCGTTGTTGCCGTTACCAGATCTTAACCATTATAGGGATTTAATATATTTAAATTTAATAAAATTATCATATATACATATAATAGACCGTAAATAATCTCACTGAAGAGTTAACTAAGAATAAAAGGACCTGGATGAAGCCTATACAATTATATTTCCTGTGCGAGTGATACAGGAAATGGTATTATTTATAAAGCATGAAATTGTGCATAGAATATCGGAGTTTTAAAATTACTTGACATGAGTTTATGTGCATTAAGTTCTAAAGTTGGTAAAATAAACCTTACAGTAAAATTTCATGGCGATCTATGGAGTGAGACACAATAATTATTTAAAGAGCATCTTCTCAGCATTTTATGCCTGTGATTATCAATAAATCAAAAGAAAGTTTATCAGAATTCGGCACAGTATTGAGATTTCTAAGATTAGAACATACATTTTGGGAAGAATGTAGACTACTGACTTGGAAACATAAAGTACATGATTTATAAACTAATTAGGAAGCTTGAAAAAAAATAAAATTCAAATTTTGTCCGCGGTGTATAACTGGAGCTCAGAAGGGCCACATTTCCAATTTGGTATGATGCGACGTAGCTTGTGAACCCGACGAGGATTTTATTATCAAACAGCAATTCTCACTCTGCCACTTTGGATACGATCATAAAATATGTCACACAAAAAACATAATGCCATGTATAACTATGTCAGTATTCCATTACTGGTAAGCTTCGTCAATTTTACTATGGTATTTCTTTTTTTTTAAACATCAGCTGTTCATGTGTCTGGTAGCATCATAACTATTATTTCCACACCTGTTAAGCACTGGAGTAGAATCTGTTTTTGTTTGACTCGAGCCATCATGATTTCCAAATGATTCCCGATTTCTTTTCATAGATAAGATGAATTGCTGTCTATGATTGAGTTTGTCAGTGGTACAGTTCACTACTACTACTACTACTACTACTACTACTACTACTACTACTACTACTACTAAAGAACAATAATATATAAAGATAACACACGATTTTCTGCATTTTCTTTAGTTGCACACTAGGAGAAAGATCCAATCATTTTTGCTTTAATTAAGTGTATATTCGGTGTTCCCTGACCTTCATGAGATAACTAGTCTTTTTGCAACATGCATATAATTATCAAATTCGATGAATACTAGGTTTAAAAGGCAAATATATTATCCTGCAGGCTACTTGTGGCTAATATCTAATCATACAAGCTAACTAAGTCAGGTTTCTACAAATATACTATCAATTCCTCTTAAGGATACAGAGTTTCAAGGTGACGTATTGGTGGTCATTAGCGTGTAATGTGGTAAAATCATATATGGATATGTGGCGTCGGAAATGAACAGTCCATATAATTATAGATTGTATAGATATCATCGGAAATGAATCAGCTCCATATCATTAGAGCGTAGATGTAAGCTATCAAAGATACATACGTATTCGATATCAACCACTACAGGAACAATTACATATGAATTTTCAGGGCATGTTCATATTTAATATCTGTTGAATGGAAAAACATCGGCCTAAAATTCTCAGGCATCCTCAAAATTATAATGCTCAGAAATATAAAATTCAAAATTAATGAATTGTAAAATAATGAAGAACGAAAGCAAATAAGAAAGCAAATGAATTCGCGAAGGTTTTCCTTATCGTGTACTTTAATATCACTAGTCTTAAATGACACTTTTCATGTTACCAATTCTAGCATTGCAACTTATTTGCCCGTGATGACGTTAAAAGAAGTCTACGTCTAAAGAGAATCAAGGCAAAAAAGTAAACTATAATATAGTAAAAAATACTTAATGTTTCGTTGTCAATTGATTTGAAATTTAAAATAAAAATACACAGTGATAATAATCGATAACATTCTAAGGTATTAATACTTGTACATGAAAGAAAATATATCTTTAAAATTCATCCTAAGCTTAAGATATATATTTCCGTATACTGATTTTGTGCTGATGTTATTTATGCAAGCATTAATTCAGATAGTATCACAACCATACAACAATGATTTTATACTGAACAAACTTAAAATGGGGTAGTTTTTAAACAAGTTTGGTAATGTATAATATTTTCTTTGCATAACAGTAATAATGCATTTCTGTGTAACAAGTGTATCAGATGTACATTGGTAACCACAAACGTCTTTTCTAAGGAGAATGAGGTAGAGTCCATGGATTCCTTTCAAATTTGCAAGCAAGGAAAACAACTCATGGACGTGTTTATTCAAGATTTATAACACGGGCGGAATGGTTATGGTGACACAGTTTTCATTTAAACATTTACATATTCTTCCATCCATATCTCTAAAGTACACGACTGCATATAGAGTTATTGGAAACACTAGATTCTGCCATTTGTACGAAATTTAGGACTTATTAGCTATGCACCAAGAGTGCGCAACTTTTCCAATATACAAATATTTTTTTTTTATTAAACCTAGTATGACAGATTTTAATATTATAGTAATAGGTTGGGGTAACGTTTTGAAATCATCCCGTTATTAAGTTTCATGTTTAATATACTAATCTGAAATACTCTTAACAGACGCATGAATGCAAAACAGACGCATGAATGTTGTGCATTTTGTATGTTATGTAACTTTGAAAAATTATTTTTTATAATGAACCATGCAGTCCTTATAAATTTATACAAAGATAACTACACCTATGCATTCCAAAGCATATTCAGGATATTTGATACATAATTTGAGGGAATAATTTTGGGAGATAAATTGTTTTATCACAACAAATGAACGTCCCAATAGGACATGCTACTTTTACAATTAATATAAGCCATCTTTCTAAGTGACTGTAAAAGACAGAGGATGTTGTACAGTGTCGGAACGTATTTCAAATACCATACATTAGTCGTTAGGATTTCTTGCGTAAATCTAGCTTAAATATTTACAGAACTTCCCTAATGCCACCTAATGAAAATGGCAGTATTTAAACAAGCTCTAAAATAGCAGTTTATAGTGACCAAGTAGCAACACAAGCTATTAGATAAAATCAGCAATATTACATTGATGGGCTGTCTTGTGGATAAAATTGAAATATAGAAGCCTTGTTAATTGAAATATCAATTTTGATTACACTTTATGTAAAAGTTTATAACTACTTTGTGTTAGTAACATTAACTTGAACAATGCCGAGTCTTCAAGATTTCTATTAAATTTCAAGGAACAGGCACAAAAGTGGAATTCAAAGGCAAATTCCATTTAGATTAAATTCTGGCTTGTCTAACCTGAGATGAATTGAAATTTCAATCTTCAGGTTTGCTTAATCCGACAAGTCAGAATTGAATTTAAATACAGTTTACGCGAACTATCATTGGTCCTTCCAAATTTGTACCATGCTCGAAAAATCATGCCTTTTACAGATCATTCTTGAGAAAAGCAATCACTTCAACAAATCTTTTAATTTCAACACAGCATCGTCTGTTCATTTACATTTCACTATCACGATAATATACATATAATATAATATACTTAATGGACATTTGTTTCGCGTTGCCACTTAAAATGGAATTTACAATTCAAATTGCAAACGATTTGCCCTGGAGCACAATAAACTTAGAGTTTAATTTGGATTTATTCTTAGAAAAGGCTGAGCAGAATAAATAGAAAAGCAAGCACTTACTTTTAATGAAATAGAGTCTAATCTTTTTGCACACGTATACAGGTATATTTCCTAGAGTAAGAAGTACGTCACGGCGAGACGAGAGTAACATGCACCTATTGTGGAGACCTAAGTTTGGCATCCCAGCTTTGCATAGTGCAAGGTCGTCTTTTATTTACAAAGATAGATCTGGCTAACAGTCAGGAAATCCTGACTTATTTTTTATGGTAAAATAGACCGGACATTGTAGATGTTCGGCCAGCCTTCTAGTAAATCATATCCTGCTTTCATTTGACAAGAGTTGTAGTGATATATTTTGCAACAACGCATTGTATTGATTTTGTTCCAAAACAGATTTAAAATTTGGTTACTTATATTTCAAGGATTAGGAATCTAACGTTACTATTACCACGAAATAATTAAAATGTGTGTATGTGTGCGTGTGTGTGTGTGATTTATATATATATATATATATATATATATATATATATATATATATATATATATATATATTAACTTACCTTTAAACATTTTTCAGTCATATCGCTAATATGCAGTGTGACAGTTGAAAAGCGATGTTTTAGCACTGGGGCATCATGCAGCAGACATGTGGCATGATGTCCCACCCAGTTTTATTATTTTGACACCAGGCCGACCAGTTCGAACACTAACCTGTTAATGATGAGGCCAAGTGAGGCAGCATTATGTGCAATTTTTAAAGTTTTTGGTAGGCCTCGTTCGGGTTTCTAACCCACGACCTCCCGCATACATGGCTGACGCTCTACCACTATCCCATCGGTTAATTAAAATTTGTCAAACGCTAGAAATTCCCGTCATAATATTTATAAACTGCTGAAGTCAAAGCAAACATTTGCATTTATAATTATTAATACAATTATTGCCATATTTTCCATGAAATCACTTATAACCTGTACCCTTTGATTTTGACCAGAGATCATTCGTATTATTACGGTACAGTTTTTAGTACAAAGTGTTATGATTGAAATCAACTCTAAAATTGAATTAAAAAAATTACATTAAATTTTATTAAAGACAATTGTACACTAAAGAATAGTGAGATTGACATTTAAAGTGTTTTGGAGCCGCAGCAGCTGTGCACTATTTTCGTAAATCGGGCTAGTGTGAGCGAGTACATTCTGCTTTGTAAAGGTTAACGTTAAAACAAATTTTAGACTTCATGACAAGCTGATAATACGTATTTATACAACTCGATTGTATATAAGGATTGGAATCGCGCAGTTGTGTTTAAAGGCTTGCAAATTTATGATTCACGCGTTTTTCTATTGGAACGGTTGAGTGCTTTTCCGATTTGATGAGACTGCCTGTATAAGTATTCAAGGCCGGCTAAGTATAATCACTATGTCCCAGAGTTGGAAACAGATTTATCTCTCTCTCTCTTCATTACAGGTAAGAATTGTTTGTGTCCATAAAGTATTTAAACTATAGGAACCTTTTAATGATGAGATTTACATGGTATTGTTCAATGTAGACTTTGTAACATTTTGTGAGCTCTAACTATTACAATGTAATGGAAAATTTTATTGTTTCAAATAACTTATACTTACAGATATGTATTATGGAAAAGACTAATTCCTACTAACTTCATGTTTAGATTTGATCTGGAAATGGGAGATTCCTTGAGTGATCGAGAACAATGTTTTAGTAACTGAATGTTTTAGTAACTCAATTAATAATCTATACATTTCTTTTAAATGATTGTTTCATTAATCGCAACTATTGGTATTATGCTTTTTGAATTATTCGATATTCAATTATCTACATTATATTCTAAAATGCAGAAATTATGAAAATATATGAAGCCGTTAAGATCGAAGTAAGAGTATAACTTTGTATATATTTCATATATTTTAAATATAAATGCTTTATAACATGTATTGCTTGAATGTAGCATTATATATCTATATGTCTAAATAAAATCACTCTGTCCCAGAATCAGAAACAGATTTCTCTCTTCCTTACAGCGATTTCCTGTCTCTCGCATCGCTATTCAACAAAGATGTAGCCATATCTGCATGGCTATGAGTAACACCTTTATCCTCAAAAGTGTCTGAACCTCTCTCTCTCTTTCTCTCTCTTTCTCTCTCTCTCTCTCTCTCTCTCTCTCTCTCTCTCTCTCTCTCTCTCTCTCTCTCTCTCTGTGATTCCTGATCCCTGGCATGTTATATAACATTACTAAAGACATTTACGAAACCATCTTCGTAAAAGTAACATGTACTCCGTATCTTAATTGATGGCTTTTACATGGGACCTAGTTTTTGTATTGCTCAACTGACATTGTCCATTGACCATAAAGATTTCAAACTATTTTACTGTGAACAGACTTCGAATTAACATCGTTATTCGTTATCCGAAATATCTTGATTTGTTATGCACCTCGAAGCTTAATATCCATTACGAAAGATTTTTCAATAGTTTCTTAATGGGTTGGGTGAGCATTATATGTGAATATAAAATGAATGAACAAGTTTATAATGGAATCGAACATTTCAGGAATGTACGGCAAACAACAATTATTCATTAACATTTATATGTTTTTAAAATTCAAAATTAAATTAATTAAATTATTAGTTCATGATAAATGAGAAAATAATTACGATGTATTGATTAGTTACTAATTAAATATTAAAAGAGATTATGTCTTCTTGAGGACAATCCTAGAATAGGACTCTAAGATACTCATATATTTTGAACAAGAAATGTGAAATATAAAGATGCCAATGTTTGGCAGAAAATGCCTACTGTAAGCTCAACTTCTAATTCTGACATTGAGTGGATAGACGGCTATTCCTATGACTATATTGTATTCTTCTTCAGTTGTATGTAACATTATGTATGTACATGCAACCAAAATATACGACTGGATTGATTTTTGATCTTGATATAATTGAGGATATATATTATTTCAATAAGAAATTAAAAAAATAAGCTTGGTTTCCATCGTTTTTGATAGTTATCTGCATGATGGAGTTTGGTTGTATAAATCCCAAGTGCGTGACGTCTACAGATATCAATAAGCAGATAAGCAGATAAAAATAGCTGAATGCTATAGAAAGTGTAAGCAAAATAAAACCGCAGGTGAAAAAGAATAATGATGACACATTCGTTATTACACTTAGGTTACAATACACAACATATAAGTTAAAATAGTATTATCCCACTTTGTACGAGCGAGCATCAGTCATGAACGAAACAATTTGTGTCACAGAACTCATTAAATTATCACAGTTATTTTTTCAACGAAATAAGATCATGTTGAAACCTAATTAGATATATGTTCATATATTTGAAAAACAGGTTATTAACTATTATATATGGAAGACACATTAATTTCTTGTAAACTCATTATTTTAAAATGATGAATTTTGATTGTTTCCCTCTTGCAGAAAAGGAAATAACAGTAAATACATAGAGTAAAGATGATTTAAAATTAAAAACGTTTGATAAAATAATATCAATCATTTTAATATAGATTTCCTAATACGCCAAGTCTCTCAGAACACAATAAGTCTTTAAACTTTGGTTTATTTGGTCTCGCATAGAAGTGTTTGGTTAATAGTTGTTTTCTTTGTTCTCTGAAATAGCTACATTCAAGGAATTAGTAAAATTCACAAGCCACACAGTTTTGCATGCATAGCGTACACAATTGTTTCCAAGTGATTGGTTGTTGACAACATAAATTAGAAGAGATTTTATCTGGATGATTTACTCAGGAACGTGTTTTTGAACCGTATTATTAGAAAGTTACCATCTTCAAATACTATTGATTGTTTCTATTGTTTCTAAAATAATAAGCGAAAATATTTATATTGATTACAGTAATTTTGCGAATGCTATAATCTGTGACAACATATATTAATTACAGCTAACTAATGTCAATGTTTGTTTACTACAAACACAATTATTTAGGAACAAGAATACGAATACCGTATATACAAAATTAGGCACAATAATAAGGATAAATACATACATACATACATACATACATACATACATACATACATACATCCATCCATCCATCCATCCATCCATCCATCCATCCATCCATCCATCCATCCATCCATCCATCCATCCATCCATCCATCCATACATACATACATACATACATACATACATACATACATACATACAGCACAAGAATAAGGGTACCATATATACAGCATAAGGCTCTAGAATAAGGATACCGTATATATATATATATATATATATATATATATATATATATATATATATATATATATATATATACAGAATACAAATCATATGGCGAATAACAACCCTTTCAAGCGTACTGGATCCAAAAAGGGATCGCGTGTGTCAGGGATTAATTAAAATAGATGCAATAAACTGACGACGAACAGTACGAAACTAGTAACTAACTAGCCTAAGCGCTTTCAACTCTTAATGAGTTTTTTTTAAAGGCAAATACAAAACATATATACGATAAACAAATAAACACAAAAACGTTGTGTTTGTAAACCTCTACATGGCTGTCTTCACATGTGCTAAAACTATAAATACAACCAGCTTGTATAGACTAGATGCGGAAACTGAAAACGTTGTATAATTCCCTAAAAGTCTTCAAGCCAAAGCGACATCTATTTTTACTTTTTTTTTGCATATGTAACGCAGATTATATCCCGGATATTTGATTCTATACCGGTTATTCTTATAGTAAAAATTGAAGGATAATAAGAAGATTTAGAAAATGTTAAATTTTACTAGTGCATAGTTTCATTTTCTAGTCTTCTTGATTTAGACCGCTTGGTTTCAATGTTCTAAGGCGGCGTATCCAGTATGATTCCTTTTCCTTCCTGGTTTCGGAACTCCAGCTGTGGTTGTTAGCAATAGCGATAAGTATTATATCACTTAAAGTGTGGCCAGGGGAGGAGAATTGTTCTGCGACCGGGCTTCTGTACAGCATTTTTGTCATCCAATCAGATCTATGAAGGTTTATCCTTTTGTGTAGCTTTTCAGTTTCTCCGACGTACTGAAGGCCACAGATCTTACATGTGATGAGATAAATCATATTCTCTGTTTTGCACGTTTTGTTTGGACCATCTATATTTAGTTTTTCTTTAGTCACTGTGCTAGTGAATGTCTAGGTCTCTATCATATGTTGACAGGTTTTGCATCTTTTATCGTCACAGGGTCCAGATTGTCTAGGTTGGTTTTGACTAGCGATTGGCGTTAGCTTTGCCCTGACTAGGATGTCCTTTAGGTTTTTTGGTCTCCGGTAAGCTACTACAGGTTTGTTCGGAAGTATTAGGGTTAGTATGTCTGACGATTGCACGGTTGGCCAGTGGTTTGCGATGATTTTACCTACTTTGGGATTGTCTGGGTGATTGGTCAGAATAAATGGTATCCTATCAACCTTTTCTTTCTGTCCATATCTGAGTAGGTCATCACGGTTTCTTTGTTTGGCCCTTTGGATTGCCTCCGCAATCAGGTCTTTGTCGTAGCCTCGGTAAATTAAATGTTTAGCCAGCTCTTTAGATTCAAAGTTGTTGAGTTTTAGGACAAGCTCCAGGAGTTGGATTAAGAAGTGTGTGGGTGGATTGTTTACAGTTCTTGTTTCCCATGCTTCGCTACATGCCTTTAACCCTTCGTTGTGTGGTATGTTGGTGAACAAAGATGTGACGTCTAAGGAAGCAAGTAATGTATCTGGCAGTAATGGTTCACTAGCTTTGCTTTTTATAAGATAATCTGTCGTGTCTTGAAGATATGATGGTAATTTGTGGACATGTGGTCTCATAAAATGATCTAAATATTTTGATATCCTTTCTGTGGGGTGCCCATTACCTGAGATTATAGGTCTGCCAGGGTTTCCTTGTTTGTGGATTTTGGGTAGAAGATACAATCTACCTGCTCTTGGGTTTTCTGGGCTTAAGTAGTTTTTGGTTTGCTGGTCTATGTGTCCGCTTTTGTACGCCTCGTCAATAACATTAGTGATGATTTTTGCATATTCCAGCGTTGGATCATGGTCCAATTTTTGGTAGAACCTAGCGTCACTTAGTTGTCTACTTGCTTCACTAATGTAGTCTTCCCTATTCATAACGACAACAGCGGAACCCTTATCTGCTGGCTTAATTATAATGTCTGTTCTGCTTTTCAGTGAGTGCAGGGCATCTGTTTCTTCTTTTGTCAAATTAAAATATTTGTTATTATGGTTAATATGTCTGGAAGTATCGTTTTCAACCGAGTTGATAAAGGCTTCCAGATTCGGAGTTGAACTTTTTGGTGGGGTCCAGTTACTTTTCTTTCTAAATGTGGGTTGGTCGAAGCTTATATTTTCCTTTGATTTGTTTGTTGGTTGCAAGGCAAAATGGGCTTTGAGTCTTAGTCGGCGGATGAACTCTTCGGTGTCATTCTTAAGCTTCCCTCTGTCGTATGTTTTTGGACGGGGACAGAAACTCAAACCTTTCGATACAAGTTTTATTTCTGCATCAGTAAGTTCTAAATTGGAGATGTTGACTACTGTGTTAGTGACAGTTGCATTAGTGTTTATTATTAGTGTTGCATTTATAGTTTTAGCACATATGAAGACAGCCATGTAGAGGTTTACAAACACGTTTTTGTGTTTATTTGTTTATCGTATATATGTTTTGTATTTGCCTTTGAAAAAGACTCATTAAGAGTCGAGAGCGCTTAGGCTAGTTAGTTACTAGTTTCGTACTGTTCGTCGTCAGTTTATTGCATCTATATATATATATATATATATATATATATATATATATATATATATATATATATATATATATATATATATATATATATATATATATATATATATATATATATATATATATATATATATATATATATATATATATATATATATATATATATAACACATTAGGAACAATAATAAGGATACCGTATGTAGGATCCTCAAATCTAATCCAGCTGCATAAGCTCAAGTCTTGCCATCGCATGATGCGAATGCTTATCTGGATATATTCAGTTTGTTAGGAACCAAGTTAGTACCAAGTAACATAAATCACGATCTGTTGGCATCTTATTCGATGAAAATTGTTTGCGGTTTTGTAAGATTTTTATACCAAGTTTATAAGGTAGATTATTATAGGATTTAAATTTCATGGCGTGTGACTTTATGTTAATTTTGTAAATAGGGTTGAGAACTTTGTGAAGGTAAATTTTACACAACGATAAATACCTATTCCTGACCTATTAATCTTTATAATTCCAATTTTCTTCCCTTCTTTTGTCAACATGGACCATCTGTACACTTAGCCCCATATTTTCTATCTAGGGATCGTCATTTCGCAAAGTTTACAGACCACATAAAATAACTATTTTCATCAACTACGCGATGAATACATATACATATCTCATGCAGAATCATCAACAAGAAATATCACAATTATGAACACTTACAGAGGAAATATACTGTACGTGTTTAATATTCTTTGCTTTTGCTTTGATGCATTTAGATCCTTACTAAAACATCAGAAGCAACAAAAACAAATAAAAACAAACTCGTGCTTTATTGAGATAGAAAAGTCAAGATGTAATGGGAAAATCAATGCACATATATCACCCAAAAAAATCTTTGCCGGAAACCTACTGCCTCATAAAAGACTGAAATTTGTGTAAGAACACCCCCATGTTTCAGTTTCTAAGTACAGTGAGCAATTATCGCACATTTACAACGTTCACCGATGGAGTGCTTAATCTAGATTCCTTGTTGGGACGACATTTCTTTACAGTAAAAGGTTAGTATCGTATTCGACATGTTGTCTTTGAAGTTTCCATTTAATGTTCCAGTCTATTCCGGTGCTATCGACTGGAACTAATTTTCCTTCAGCATGCTTACTCATTATTTGCCAAACCGGATCTCTGATATTAATCTAAATTATTAAAACAATTTGTTTTCCATTTTATAGGAAAGAAATAAACTTTAGAAAGTAATGACTGCATATAATAACGGAGGGTTGACACGAATAGTTGGCTATCTAAATTACACTATAGATGGTATAACATGGGGATCTGCTGTGCTTTAAAGAGATTAGTTCCATCAAAATGGCTATTTGTCACGATTGGTCAAAATACGTACAATATCAAAGAAAATCATTGTTTGTGAAATAAATCAGTCATTGTTTTTAATTGAAGACTATATATTTTTATAAGTCTTTGGTATAACTATGCCGGGGTTTGGATTCGCTCCCTCCCGAATCAGAATCAAAGTTGACAACGTAGATATGAAGGGGCAATGACACTTTACATGTTAAATTATTATCATAACGCTATTAGAGATTTAGAAAGTAAACGCAAAAGACACAAAAGAACATAATTTCATTTAATGAAAGGAACATTTCAATAACATGAAGACCATGTTAAAAGTGTCTTTCAGTCAGATTTACGTTTAACAACTCTCAAAGAGCGTTTAACTGACATTTTCGATGGATATGTGATAGCCGCTAAAATTTATTTACTTCTACCGTTTGAAATCAGTATGCCGGTAGCATCTCCATTTTATGATAGCGCGAAACAAATGTGTAATATTGATACACTGGTAGGAGCCATAACAGTTGACCAGCTGACAAAGTGGACGTCCAACTATGCTACACAGTCATTACACACAAAAAAGAATTGTTTTTTTTAGATTTACGTTCTTATCAGTCTCTTCTACACAATTATATATTTCTGAGTATCTTGTATGCACATTGTTTGTTTATGCTGCTGACATTATCAAAAAAGCAGTGTTTGTAAATTGATGACTTGAATACATGGAGGTATACATTGAGTATTAATTAAACTGTTAACAATCGAGGTGTCAAGTTTAAGCTTGCTTTCTTCGAAAAGGAGAGCTTTGGATGAAAAGAGAAATTTGAAGAATTCAGTTGTTATATCAGACTGTGTTTCCAGGACAACTCATTGCAATGGTGACAAAATAGCTTATCTAAACGCCAGATAAATTATTCGATATGTCATATTAATTTAATATCTCTAATTATAAATGCACATTAAGAAAACAAAGAATTGTGTCATTTGAAAAATTTTGGGTTTGGTTCAGAAATCTAATATGTCATTGTGTCAGAACATAGTACGAAACGAAGCATTGCATTTATATTTAAACTAATAATTAGTGATTATTTAATTTCATATCAAATTATTGACATATCTAAGCATGATACAGTGCTAAAATAAGATAAAACACTCAAACTTAAGATTAAGAGTTCGAGTTAAAGAAAATTGTTTTATCAACGTTTGCCATTGTCACAACTGTGTTGGGAAAAATGTAGTATTTGCTTCTTCTGTGTTTATGACATACAAGGAAAATGTTAAAAGTTTAAGTCTCACTTATTGACATATCATAGAAAGATTAAACTAATTATGTTAACTACTGCTGTTACGTATATGTAATTCAATTACTTGAGTGTTAGTTTCAATTTTTTATTTTAGTTTTATTTTAATTCGTGTCTTTTTAATGATAACTTTATTCACTGGATTTGACATTTTGTTCGGAAAATTAATTCAGCTCTAGCAAATGATCAGTTTTGATACATTGTAGTTTTTAGCTGACCTAATTCATGACATTGATTCAAAATTGGTAAACACAGTGAAAATCGTTGGTCGTAATCAAGGTCATACTTAGCTTGCGTGTCTGCTCTATCGTAAACAACTTTCTAAATTTGTTTTCTTATTAAATCTTATAGTAAGATTTGACCAGTAGAATCAGATTTATCCATAGCGTACGCGTCAGTTTACCTATGGTGCTATTGCACCATTCGAACTAAGTGACCACGTGACCCCCGTCATGTGTTATATATCTGCGGTTAAAAGAAACGTTTGATAGTGATTCAGTTCAGTATTTTGTGTTGTGACCAGTTTGAGTTACATTTTTTATTTAAAATAATCCATTCACCCTGTAAATTATTTGAACTCATCAAACATTTTGGACAAAAACATGTATTGAAAGTTATTCGGAATTCTAAAGCCGGACTATTAACTTTAGGGATTCAATAATGAACTGTTGAAACAACAGCACCAAGCAGGATATAGAAGACGTCATCGCTTTCTATTTGGTAACGTTATCAGATTCAAATTTTGTTTCAGTTATAGCTTTTTAGTAATAGGACCTATACTTTTAAATTCTAGGATTGAGTTTTGGATTAAGTTCGCAAACCGTAAGTCCTTCTTTTTATTTTACCCTGTTTTGTAAAGAAAGAAATTAATTTTGTTCAATGTTACGGAGCTTGTTCGCTTCACTCGTTTCTTTGTTATTTTGTATGAGCCTAGACTCGTAACATTATCTTATAAATATTATCGATAATGAACGATAACTGAAAAATTGGGCAACTTATACATTCAATTTTATACTGTCAATGTTTATTGTTTTATTTTAAGACTGTGCTATATGACATTTTATATCAAAGTATTCCAAAGGAAGGAGAAGGTTAATCAGGAACAAGATTTCCTATTTATCATAATTATTTTACTTCTAGGTGGCGAACAATATCCTAAGTCGGATCAATATGACAAGGTTATTATACAGTATTACATAATCTTACCTCGCATCAATATAACAATGCTACTGTAAAGAATGACAAACTTAATTTTCATCAATATAAAAATGTTACTGTAGAGTATGACATACTTAATATTGCGTCGAATCATTTTAAGAATGTTACTCTACAGGATGACATACATAATCTTACGTCGAATCAATATGACAATGTTACTGTACTGTATGACATACATAATCTTACACGGCATCAATATAACACTGTTACTGTACTGTATGACATACATAAGCTTACGTCGCATGAATTTCAGAATGCCACTGAAAAGAATGACATACATAATCTTACGTCACATTAACATAACAATGTTACTGTACAGTATGACATAAACAATCTTACGTCGAATCAATATAACAATGTTAGTGTACAAAATAACATACTCTTGCGTCGCATCAATATATAAATATTACTGTACAGTATGGCATACATAATCTTAAACCGCATCAATATAACAATGTTACTGTACTGTATGACATACATAAGCTTAAGTCGCATTAATTTCACAATGCCACTGAAAAGAATAACATATATAATCTTACGCCGCATCAATATAACAATATTACTGTACAGTATGATATACATAAGCTTCCGTCGCATCAATATAACAATGTTACTGCACATTATGGCATACATATGCACAATGAAATTATAACTTTGCACCTTGACAGACCTTATCGTACGTCGAATCAATGCAATTTTGTTACTATACACAGCGACAGAAATTATTTTTACTTCAGATGAATATAAATTTGTTGACTTTCACAGGCATCGCATCAAAACGACATGGTTAATAGATACAGGACAGACCCTATCTTACGTCGCATAAATATAATAACCATATTATGTACATAAATAGATCGGATGTTATTTCACTTTAATAAGATAAACTCTCTATGAGCATTGACATACACCTAATGTTACTTAGTATCCATACATTTAAATCAATATAATAATCTAGCTATTGTTATGTATATCCGTAATATATGTGCTTCAGTCTCGTTCGCAATCGAGGGAAGTAGAGGTAATGTCTACCTGTTTTTTGTCATGATTTTAAGAAGTAAACAATATATTTACTTCAATATGAGTTCAAGACCTGAACTTGTTTTTAAGTTAGTGGAATTTCCTTTGGAAATCTGTTGCATTGTAGGTCAAACGACATTGGTATATAAAGATAAGCAATTATTTATTCATGCTGCATGATAAGTATGTGCATTCTTATAGTTCTGTTCAGTTATAACTTTGAGAAGAATTATTTTTTTAAAATATATTTAAATTATTTACTGGAATTACAAAGGGCTCGTTTCAGATTAAAACACTATTTGGTATTATTGATGATTCATTCAAAGACATTCTGGACTGCTTCATTGTGATTCATCAAGACATTCAAGACTATATAAATCGAAGGTACATAGTTGATCGCAAGTTGTGAAAAAGTTCATGTCAAACAACATTTCTATTTATTTTTCTTTGATTAGGGTAAACGACCAATAAACATTCGCCACGTAGATTCCATGATATGCAAGGGGCGTTAGTCTCGTATCACGATAATAAAAAAAACAGAATTTGTTTACGATGGTATAAACATAATCTAATGTTACAACCTTGATATACATAAAAGGAAAAAACCGACAAGTTAAGTAAAATTCAATTGTACTGCTTCCGATTACTATACTGCTTATTTAAATATTTTCAAGCTTGTATCGTCCTATGGCAACAATGATTGTATTGTATATTTCATGAAGTTTACACCACTGATGTACAATTTTGAATGTTTTACCCGTTTCAAACTAATTTTCATGATAAATAGTTTTTTAAAATTTCAGCATATTGTGATAAACTCCTTAACAGGAAACTAAACAAGCCTGTACGTATTTACAAGCTTTGTCACTCGTGTCTACAAATATAATCAGCTTTAAACTGTCGCATCGGTTTTGTGTTGCTGAGCAGTTTCATTAAAGATTTTACCAACCGATGCGGGCATTGCTGATACTGATGGAAATACATTGATTAGCTTGTAATCTCAGGATTTTAAACCCTATTCGTAGCAGCTTATTTGATGCTATCAATGTCTCAGTTGGAGACTTGTTTAGAGATCGGTGCAGAGTGCAACGACCAAACCACGGACACATTAAGAGCACCTGTAAAAAAATCAGCATGTAATGTGCATTATAAAAGGGTTTTCTAGAGTTAACAATACACTGGTATCACACGTCCAAGCACGATTGTCGTTGCATTAAATAGCAGGTCGATCTCTACCATACAATTGTATTGTCAAGGCCTCCTTGCAGACATCAAAACAAATACATGTCAACCGCTTGTAGTGTTATGGCCGACACAAAGATGCTAGTGGGAGAAATCGATATCAAATCACCCTGTTCTACAGTTTGTGAATACGCAAACAGTATGTAAACGTCAAAAGTTAAGACTGAACATGGAAAATTTATGTACCCGCGCAAAGAAAGATTTCATATTTACTGTGATAACCCTTAAGGACGTTCAACACGTGGATCATTTGTTTTAAATATGATTAGCTACATGTTCATTGTAATATTACTGCCAGTAGATGCAAATAAGCGGAGCCGAGGGCGTCTAAAGCTGCAACAAGTGTTTTGCAGATGGGTTTTCACACATCCACCGCTAACATCGACTCGTCTGTCGTAACAACTGTACCGGGGCAAAATATTTCTCAGAGCGTTTGCAGCCTTGAGAACAATGTATTACTTCGTCTTGGATATTTTGGCATTCCTCGTGACCAAGCCAGTGTGGAACGATAAAACTAAAGGCTTACTATACGGTTTTTTCTACACCTGTACGTGCAAGAAGTTTTCCTCAACATAATGAATGCTCTTGCAATTGGGACCCAAAGCAGTATTGAATAATGAAATCACGCGTATTATTAGGTTAAAATTTGCTAAGGTGATTCGGCAAAACACTATAACCGTTACGTACTCGTGTTAGCCCCATTCAGAAAAATGTGGTTTGATATTTGTATGCACGAAGCGGAGTGGAATTGTAAAACGTGAAACGTCATACCACTAACCAGGCATTGTCCACTGATGCATTTACAATTTCAGACCGGGTTTATATTATATTGCAACCAGCACGTTACCATTTAGCTCTTTTGGATGAACAAGTAGGAAGGCACCACGCAGAGAATGTGAGTGTCCATTGAATTTAATGTCTTTACTGCGGATATGGAATTGCTAACAGGATCAAGATTATTCGTTGTAAATTGACTTACAATTGTATTATTCAAATCGGGGATATTTGCTTAAAGCTAGGACAACCTTACCTTGGTGAGTCGGTATATACCAATACCATGTTTCTTTTGCCGAATCAGTTAGTTGTGTGTACGAATTCACTACATTAGAGAAGATATTTGAAATACACGATGTGTTTGAGATCTTTTGAAACACAAACCTGGAGAATACATTAAATTTCTGGATGTCTTTGCAGCTACTAACAACGATTAAATCTATTTTGGGGAACACACCCATGTATTCTTTGATAGGCTTAGTCGTGCATTCATCCTTGAATTTTCAAACGACTAATTTTTACAAAGCAGTGGGGAACTTTCGGTTCCTCGCGGTTTCAAATTTGTTTGCCAATCTTGGTTCAGCCGTATTTGTCAAGGAAGAACATTATAAAGAATAATGAGATATTGTGGGTTTCTTTTCTATCGAGTTTTCTAGTTTTTTTAAAAATTTTTTTTCTGTTTAGGGTCACTTATTAACTGATTATTGATAAATTATTTTCATATTGATGTGTCTATTCCCATCTACAATAATGACGCAACGCCCTCACCTGCACAATATCAGCGCCACCGTCTCGCTCGGTCACAAGCAGTTACGATTGCATTGTTTTAATTCTCTAATAAAATTTTCTGTTTTTTGGAGTGTACATGTAACAGAATGAGGGTGAATTTTAAGCAGGGTCCAATTTTGAAATTGAGGTATAATTTGGGCGGTATATATTTCTCAGGTTACATAATATTAAACAGTGGATGTTATGTGGATGTTATGTTCCAGTACATGTCTAATATCACCTATATTCTTTTAAATTGTTTTAAGTGCTTTCTTTTCTCTTTACATACCTTATATTCATCCCAAAATTTCAAATTATGTATAGTCTTCCAGAATCTTTTAGTTTCGTCGTTCTTTGAATAATATTTAAAGAGTTATATATTTTCTTAGGTACTTTTATCCATATATATATATATATATATATATATATATATATATATATATATATATATATATATATATATATATATATATATATATATATGTATGTATGTTCGCAATTTAATAATTATTAGCATGCAGTAAAGTGGACACATGTTTGTTTTTATAGATGTCTTTTGAATTTAAATTTCTACATCTGGTACTTAACAAAAATACTTTCTATCATGTATACTGCAACAGTTTCACGTTTAATTCTATTCACCTCCTTTAGCTTTGACATCAAGCATGGTCAGATTGTCCCCCATGTTCATAGTATACAACTTGTTCTATAATTTGTCATGATACTTACTATTATCTTCATATAAAGGAAGAATTGATTATCTTTTGTCTTATTTTTTAGAATCAAGTTGTTAAAATAGTCCTATTAAGTAAGCATCCATTAAAATCGACCTTCGATTATACAGCTATTTCAATCGCCACAATCGCCATTACTGTTATTTTAACTGCCCCTTAATTGAACAGTTATTTCGAACAAATCATCGTAACACATCATATAGGTTTCTGGTGTTTATTCCAAAATAATATTACAAGTTTGTCTAATGCAATTATATATTTGAAACTTTCATTGCTTCTTTAATCCCATATTTGCTCGAAACATAATTGCATATTGCATTCATTATGAACGTTGTATTGAAAGTTTTGTCATTGTCTTGAGGGACATTAAAGTGGTTTTATTATCACAAGTATACTTTAATTATTCAGTCAGGGATTGGATGTGATTTTGAATACCTTTTTGGTTAATAATTCTATATTCTTAACATACTTAAATTGTCTTTTACTTAATCAACTGCATTGTTTGATGACGATTAATATTACCGTCAGCCTTAACAAATACAAGTAAATGATGGATCCGTAATTTGCTCCGTATGCATAATTGCGTTTCATTCATCAGTATGAAGACGAGGATGATGTTTACAACAGTAGCTTCCAGCATAATTACAGATGACTAATTTATAAACACGGAAGTGCAGAATTGTTCACTCTTTCAGTGATGGTAAATATGCTAGAAGTTAGCATTTCACAACTGTAAAAGTCATATGGAACAAGTCTATCTCATGATGTTTATGCAATACACGCAAACTTTTAGCGTGTGATTTGCAAAGTTTGCATTCTCGAGAAAAGCAATAATTACACGCGGATCGTTTCTTAAGGATTCATCGTTTGGTTTGCGTAGCTCCAATTTCACCGTAATTTACTTCATGCATATTGGTTTACTTCTTCCGTCTAATATGGCTTACAATGTAATTTAAAAAGCAACGTACCAATTAATACAGTTTAGTCAATATTTCGAGTCCAAGGAGAGATAATGTTGTTCAAGTCGTGCATCCTACGACATACATGATGAATCATTTGTGTTTTATATCTTTGTCAATTTGGAGGAATACATTTCCTGGTTTATACTTCTTGACAAGATTATTACGAAAAAAACTTAACATGAGTTTCATGAACTTTGTAAAGTATGCAAATATTGTTTGTATCTTTCAGTTTGACTTTGTCAATGTAGAGGAAAATTTAGGATCTATAGAAAATATTATAAATAAGTGTTGAATATTTTACTTGTATTTCAAGCAATACTTGAAACCAGGAACTTGACTGAAGATTTTGTCTACCGCTTGGCAGATTTATTAAAGTCAGCTTACAAATGTTTAAGCTTAGATAAATTTATCTAAAGAAGAAACACTAAAATTTCTACAAAAATGACATATGATTTATTCCAGAATAGTTTTCTCAAATACAGAGAAACTTTGACGTTTTAAGCGCTGAGAAATGCACAAAACTATGGCAACAATCCTTCTGAAAACATTGGTATTATTTGGGACTTGTATGTTTCTTTTTAGAGTATGTTTCTTTTCAGAAGATATATATATATATATATATATATATATATATATATATATATATATATATATATATATATATATATATATATATATGCATGCTAAAAAAGCCTTCGCTGAAGCATGGAACAGAAACCAGACTTATCAAAGAAACAACTTTAGATCACAGGCAAGCGTGTATCATCCTTTGTTCTTTTCCACGAGTCATGCTCTATTGCTTTTGGGGAAAATTGGCACAATATCTGAGCACTTGACGGATCCATACCGCATTTTTGGAACTTACAAAGATAAAGAAACACGGATGAAACACGTGAAATTCGTTCGTAAAGATTTGATCTTGGTCAATTATGAATGTTTTTACCTCCTGATGAGTTTAGAAATGTCATAATTGTTGCCTATGTGAGAGCCTATGTTCGTTTAAAACTGTATGAATCCTTAGCAGTTTTAGAAGATAGAGTCAAGCAGTTTGACACAGACATCCACGTTGATAGTCTTTGGTGAGAAATCAAAGGGTTCCCTGTAAACTCCATCCTGAATTGTTTCGGCGGCGGTGCCAAAAATTAAGGATACCCTTACAAAATCAACGGGTAGAAATTCTACTAAGTACAAAGTGGACGATTTGACACTCAGCTATCGATCGATTCTAGCGGTCAACTTTGATGTACTGAAAGAGGCTATGCAGTCTGAAGAGGATATAAGCTTTCACTTGACAACCTTTGATCTGCACAAATGTATATGTTATAAAACTACCAATTGTCAGTAACGCCTTAAAGAAAGTCTACCAGAATATGTACCCCAAGAAGGTGCGGTTTCTAGGCCACAACACTAACACTACGGACACGCCGAAATTCAGTATATAAATGATTCAAGACGACAGACACAAATAATTGTGAAAATGATGATAACGACGATGATAAGGAAGAGGAAGAAGACAATGATGATGACGATTTATCTATTTGGGAGATGGAGATAAAGTGTTTCAGTTCTGAAGTGTTGCTTCGCAAATGGAAGTATAAAGACTTGGCTTATCTGGAGCATTTCTAATGATCTCACGCTGTAACTACCTTACTTTCGGTCGGATACAAAAAATCTGATATTCATAGATACAGCAAAAATTTTTCGTTGTTTGCCTCTCGAGATAAGAGAATATATTTTCAGAGAGATTGTCACAAAAGAAGTGAAATGCTAAGTACAATTCCAATTTAATCACTGGTACTTGAATGCTATAAGATTAATAATTCTTTTGGCCAGAAAATAATCAACATTTTACAGATTTTAGGATCTGGGATGATACCTATTCTAAGCACCAGGCGGTAATCCTAGGCAGAATTCTAGTTGACACAACAAAGGATTACGTACAATTTTGCCTGAAGAAGATACCTCTTGACGGTGTGTAGAGTGTGAGTTTGTGACTCATCCTAATCGATATGATTTGTTACACAATACCGATTGGCAAAGGTATACCTATTAACACCAAACATAAGACATTTCTGTGAATAACTAAGTACATTGAGAATCTGCCTGACGTGAATATAAAAGCCTGTCACTATCAGTTATGCCGCAACGGATTCCGTGAAATGAAGTCAGTGACATACATTATCTAGACCTTGTAAGATTGCCAAAACATTTGAGAACGGTGTTTTTGTATTGCATTTGGTAATACATATCGCGTGCATGTAATTGGCTGTGTTCCTGTGATTTCGTTTACCAGAAGGTTCTTTGTGGACTCTTTATGAACGGTATCTACAAGAGCACCATAACTACCACAACTAAAATGTTCACAAGCCACGCAATTTTGCGATATCTGATCGATACGTGTCTACCTCTTTGTAAAGAAAATAGTCGTTGCGCTTTATCGAGCTTTCCTGCTTACTAAGAAGTGTGTGTAGCTAGCGTAGATATTGGAAAGGATTGATTGAAAACGGTCTGGCTTCGAAGCATGAACACAAGAAGTGCCTACCTTTGCGAAAGATATTTATGATTCATTCAATAAACTACGTTCTATTGTTTAGAACTTGAATGAATATGACACTGAAACTCATGTAAAAAGCAGTTGTAGAAGAACCCGAGATATAGCAAAAAAGGTAAATGCGTCACTCATTTACACGAATGGGACATAAAAAGATCTGGAGCAGACATTGAAATAGAAATAGGGCTTGTCCAGAAAAATCCTGGCGCACACTTCAATCCAATATGTTGTACATTGACTTGTTTATGTTTCACTATGTTGATTTTTATTTGTATTCCATCGATTGGCTCTTATGTGTTTTCGTATTTAATGCAAGTTTTCACTTGAATAAAACATTAAACATGTATTAAAAGCATAACATGTATTGTGTGTAAGATAAGTTCAATACAGAGGAGCTGTGCTACAAAGTGAACTTGATTTATCCAAACAACAACTGTTGCACCACTATCTCTACTTCTTTATGTGGCCATAAACTGTTATACGTTACATTGGCAAGTTCTAAATGTCTACGAGCATAGTAAAGCAAGTTTACTTTAGTTTTCAACCTGAATAGACTGAACGCTCCATAAAAAAGCATCTGATCTTCTTTTCAATTTTCCTAATTGTAACTTTGCTAGCTGGCATAAATCCTACCACTTCTCTCTACCCATATATTCATATTTTAAGATGTGAGAGAAATATTTTGTCAGTTTTACAACATGAACTAATAATACGTTACAGTTAAATGTTAAGTGTGGAAAAAATGGTACAGCTTGCAAATCATGTTTGCAAATTCACATTAGTCTGTCGTGTCTGCACTGCAGAGTAAAACACCAGAGAATCGGCATTATTATGCAAAACTGCCTTGAATTTGAAACAAAACAATGCGTCACTCATTGTAACTGATGTCACTGGCTAACCAATATTTTTATTTTCTGCCGCCTTAGATTCGAACCGGATTCTATTTATTTTAACGCATCGACAACATAAGACTTATTAATAAAGACCGACCACTAGTCGCTTTACAAAAATAAAACTAATGAACAATCGTTCAACTAATCAACTGTAACAGTCTTACTGTAAAATACATGACATAATCTGTGGATATAAACGTTTGTGAGAATTCATATATACATTGTCGAAAGAAATATTTTAGCAAATTATGTCTTTTGTGACATTTTAAAGAAAAAAGTATGCTTATGACATGAAATGTGTGTGTTTGAATTTCGTTGGAAAAATACCTTGCATATATAAGTTCCTTTATATCTTTTAAAGTAGGAAAAAATTGCTCACTCTTTCCGCTGCATAAACACACGTACACGTCTTAGCTTCCTATAAAATGATTAGAATTAAATCATAATGACACCAGTTCCCTATTGGAGACACCTCAAGAATGTGTTATTAATTACCAGAATTTACTTTAGTTTTCTTTTTTCAAACATTTGTGCCAATAAAAAGATGCAGAAAAAGTTTTCTTCAATTGCTATATATATCTTGAATTTAGTTGTGCTCTGCATGCCTTATATATTGGCTTTGTACATAGCACAGGGATTATATAAACTCATGCATTTCGTGTTCTTTCCACGTCAAACATCTTAGTTTTGGAATAATATTCCTATTCGATACTGACATTTATCAAAACATTTTTTGTAACATTAGACTTACTGTTTCCAAAAGAAGCAATAACATCACATTAAAAACAGATTCAAACGATCTACATTGAAACTTGAGAAGAACCCATTATATTCGCCACACACATTCTAGAGCTAAAACTGGCATTTATATAAAAAACAATATAACAATTATTTCCCTAATTTCTCTCAGTCGATTAAAGGCTGCGATAGAAGACTTTTTCTTTGGTTCTGTTTTCCCCTCCTAAGTTTAGGGAACCTTTTAACCATGTAGCCTCAAGGCGTGTGCTGTAAAACATGACTTTTCTCAAATTTCGGATGCGATATACAGCAGAATGTTATAAAGATAACACTATCATATTATGAAATGCGTCAATAAAACAGCTGATGATGAACAATGCTAGCGGAAGTTTTAGAAGCGCATACAATGATAAACTACTGTAATTTTCTGATTGTCCTAAATGTCACAAAACAACAGAACAAAATCATGTAATACATTTCTGTCTTTAAACATACTCCTTTTTCTTTCTCCGTGCCTCTCTCTAAAGGTTAATGTTTATCCCCCACCTGTCCCTACGGCAAAATGTTTTCTGTCTCTTTCCCTCTAAACACTCTTCTTCAGACTACTTTACCTTCCCTCCACTATATACGATTTCATACTTTGTCAAATATATTGCTAAACTGACCGTCGTTAGATGAGAAGCACATTAGCAATCAAACTGTTCAAGTGCGAAAGATTTTTACTTTCAAAATACTGATTTCCAGCATTGATTGTGGGGTAACAAATTCTACAGAACAATAGATCTTTAGCATGACAACAAACAGGTGATATCTTGCATGTCTAGAATCTATGGATAAAATATACAAAAATAATCGGTCAAAACAGACTATTCTTCCTGCCTAAGTCTATTGACTCAATGATTACACATTTATTTTCCTTTGTTTTAAATCTTCTGATAGAATAAGGCATTTTAAATGTTTTCCTGCGTAATGTATAGGGAATTGTATAACATTGTTTTTAATAGCGTTGATGAATTTGTTCATAATAGCCTCGAGGCGTTGGCATCTAATTATGAGATCCTAAGCGTTGGGACATACCGCAGATATTCCTGCTGTCATTTGGCTATATATATATATATATATATATATATATATATATATATATATATATATATATATATATATATATATATATATATATAACATTGTCTTTCCTTAAAAACGGATAGAAGAAATAAGACATTGGCAATGAACATTCATTTCACACATATTGTTGTCTCAATACACTCAAAAAGATAATGTAATATTAATTTCTCTTTGTCTTATAAAATCTCAAAATATTACAGCAAGCATTGTTCTGTCTTTTACCATCCCGATATGCCATTCAAACATGGGAAACAGTGACCTAAGTTTTCCTGTTCTAAAAGATATTAACGGCGCTAAAAAGGACCGTTCGGCGTTTTTTGTATGAACTAATGGACTTGAAAACATGAGCTTTAACTGTCTTAAATCCTTACCACGATCAAATCATACTTTTTCTACTTCAACAGCTACTATTTGACAGGAGTAACTGCTGATGGTATGTCAGTAGTAGTGAGAGTAGATATAGTGATGGCTGGGTTGGAGTGCTTGGCACGCGGATATCTCTTTTTTTCTTCGAAAGTGTTAATGAAGTCTCATACTTTTGTCTCAGATACCTCAACTCTAACAATATGTCATGTAGCATATAATGTGTTTTCTTTTCACCTGCGTTGCATTCCATTTTTTCTTTTTCTTCTCGTTGTATTCTTTTCTCTTCTTGCTGTTGTTGAAAAACAAATGTGTGTTCTAGTTCGTTCTGTCGTTGTCAAAATCTGTCTATTTCTTCTGTCATAAAAGTTATATAATTACCTAGCAAAGGTATCGAGGGATTTGACCGAAAAGGCAATGGTGCTGATTAAAACTTTTCTAACCAATTAATACATTCCAAATCAATATCATCCTTTTCTGGACGAATGATCGTTGTTTCATATGTCATATCCTCACTCCACGTATTCACTTAGGGCGCATCACAAATCATCGTCGTCATAGCTTTTGCCATATGTAAATTATGTCACACCAATCAGCCTATATACTGCAGGTGACAAAAAGTGTCGCTCTCTTCTGATTGGAAAATAAACTACTATCTATGAGCAGCAGGGAGGGTGAACCCTACAAATTTTTGCGACAAAATTGATTAAAGCCTCAGAATGCCAAATGGAGCCTTCCTACGAAATCTCATATTTTAACCAAAAAAAATTTAAAGACTCCATTTTACAAATGGAGCCTTAGCGATTTTGTCGCAAATACATTGTCATAACCACCCTCAAATTGCTGCCATCTACGTCAGGGAGGGTGAACCCTACAAATGTTTGCGACAAAATCGATTAAAGCCTCAGAATGCCAAATAGAACCTTCCTACGAAATCTCATATTTTAACCAAAAAAAAAAATAAAGACCCCATTTTACAAATGGAGCCTTAGCGATTTTGTCGCAAATACATTGTCATAACCACCCTCAAATTGCTGCCATCTACGTCGCAAATATGTTGTCATTTCACCCTCCCTGCTGCTGATTAATACAAATTATTTAACCAAATATTTGATCAAGTCCAATACGATATCGTGACCGAGGGTCGTGTAAATTTATTGTTATAAATCCATATGGGACAGACTGAGCATGACTAAAGTAATTTTTAAATCCATTGAAGTCCATATCGGAACACCATGTCTGCCAAATATTTCGTAGCGTATGTGTATCAACGCCGTTGAATACAGCAAGAATATTACAGTTATCGCGAATCACTTTTGGAATTTGAGTATATCGTTGAGTGACATATATCACGTCAGTGTTTTTATGCCTACCTCGGGAAAATACTCTAGCAGGGTTCTTTTGATTATCTAACATTACATCATCGTACACTACAAGATTGTTTATGTCTCCATCGAGATCTTCTACTGATGGTGCATCATCAATATCTGTTATAAAGTCGATTACACTTTCACCTTTAAGTTCTGATGCATTTTCATTAAAATCTTTTAGCACTTCATAGCACCGTTGATCATCTACGGATGGGGCAACTAAATATAATTTATCCCATTTCATAAATCGCACTATCAAATTAAGCAGCAATTGTGTTTTGCCTGATCCAGATGGTCCGATTATAATGGCACGGACAGAATTCGGAAGCGCTGCGTGGTGTTTTACCGGTTCTCTTCTTTTAGTCGCTGAAAAATCAATTATATTTATAACTCTATATATAAATTATGGATCTATATTGTGTTAAGTGTAAACAGCGTACTGATACAACCGATCAGACAACCATTACAACTAAAAACAATAGACTAGAGCTTACTGGTAAGTGTGTAACATGTGGTACAAAAAAATTTCGATTTTTAAAAAAAAGCAACTCGGAGGTGATATTGCCGCAAAACTTGGAAAACTCCCCGGAACCCCATGGGCAAAATACCCCGGAGAAAAACACCTTCCAGGATATAGCTACTGTGGTCCCGGAACGAGATTAGATATCAGACTTGATGATCAAAGTCAGCCCCGGCCTGGTGAGTATCCGATAAATGCTATTGATAAGGCATGTCATGCTCATGATGTTGCATATAAAAGCAATAATTTGCAACAAAGACATATCGCGGATGTAAAATTAATTCATGCGTTAAATGCTATTCCCGATAAATCCTTCAAAGAAAAATTGGCTTCATGGTTGGTCAAATCAGCTATGAAAGGCAAATTGGTGTTAGGTGCTGGTAATTGAAAACACCAGTGTTTTTATAGTATGGAATCTATTTATTATTCTCCGAAAGGATACTGGAGGGGTAAAGCAGCAATTAGTAAACTCGCTAACGCTGCAAAAGTGAAAAAATCCACTGCAAAAGATTGGTTATCCAAACAGGCTATATGGCAAATTTATCTACCACCGCCTAAACAAATTAATTATTCTCATTTTGATGTTACCGTACCCAATGAAGTTCATCAGGCTGATTTATTGTTTTTACCACATGACCATGGTTACAAATACGCGCTAACTGTAGTTGATATTGCGAGTCGATTTAAACAAGCAGAACCATTGAAAACAAAGTCAGCTTCTGAAATCGCTTCTGCATTTGAAAGGATTTATAGACGAGGTCCTCTAAGATGGCCAAATCTATTACAAGTTGATCCTGGCAAAGAGTTTCAAGGTGCTGTTCTATCAACAATGAAAACTCATAGTGTTACAATACGACGGGGACATACTGCGTTACATCGTGATCAGGCAATTGTAGAACGATTTAATCGAACTCTTGCAGAACGGTTATTTGGATATCAATATGCAAAAGAATTCATCCAAGAAAAACGATCTCGTGAATGTGTCCAAAGGTTACCGAGTGTAGTTGCAGCGTTAAATAACGAGATTACTCGAACTATTAATATGAAACCAAATATTGCAATAAAAAAAGAATATATTCCCGAACAACCACAGCGGGTTAGCACTCAGCCACTTCTCGGTGATGTTACTGTGAGATATTTATACGAACCAGGAGAGCTTGAAGGCGGTAAAAGAAGAGCTACTGATCCTATATGGAGTGTTACTACGCATAAAATTTCAACCATAACGCGATCATCTGGTAGACCTCCAATCTACAGATTGGATTCAACTGCACCTCAGCGTGGTTATACACGCGAACAACTACAAGTTATTCCGGACGATACTCAATTACCGCCACATGGTCTTAACTAGCTCCGTTACGTCTATTACACTCAAGACAGGTCAACATCACATTGTTTCTGACATGACCAAGACTGTTATTTTTTCTGTCTACGGTGAATTGTCGAGGGTCTTTATCCGAATACTGCCAGTGCATTATACAATTGCAACTGGCGCAGTGATTATTCTGTTGTTCTTTTAATGCGATTATTACTTCAGCATCAATATCAAATTCTCGTTGTTTTTTTTGTCCTGCTGTTTGTAACCAGAGAGTTTTTTATTAATGATGCTAATATCAGTGTTATCATCGTTTGCATTAAAATCATCATCGAAAACATTCCTTCGTAGTTGATTTATTCGTCGTACTCTGGACACTGCGAGATAGACTAAATTTGACCATTCAATGCGATTATCAACTATCCAAACAATTGTATCCGTGATGGTCAATCCTTGTGACGAGTGTATTGTTGTTACATAACCAAGCGTCCATGGTGATTTATCAGCGCATAATGCATCTTCTACAGTATTGATATCAACTAGCACAATATCATTTAACACTAGAATTTGTTTCTCCGTCTGGCCTGGAATTTCAACTTCAATATTCTGCTTTCGTGTATCCAATGGTCTATAACACAACGGCACTGGAAACGTTGGGAATTTTTTCTTGTGTAGCTCAAACAACTTTTTCTGAAGTGCGTCTCTGACTATCTTTCTACTTGCTACTACAAAATCATTTGGTCTCCATGTTTCCCAAAAATCATTCAAAGGTGTTTCAGAAATTATTTCACGCGCTACTTCACATTGAATTCTATCGTGTTGTAATCTAATTAGTTTTTTAAACTCACGTAACTGCTCATCGAGTGCTCTATAGTCAGTATCAATTTCTTCGTAATAATCAACAAATCCTTTTAACCAATTATGTGGACTTCTACCAACAAATGGTGGTGGTTGACCATGATCGCCGCACAATATAATTTTTGTATTATTTTGCAATAACCAATCAAGAAACATTTTTAATACATCTTCTGAAACAGTACATGCTTCATCCCAAATAATAACCGCTGGAATAAATTTCTCACCCATTCGCTCAGGAGTCCAAGCATCGCCCTTGTATCGAAAAAAACTATGATACGTGCAAGCTTCAACATTTCGTTGTTTGATCTCTCTCGCTAGTCTATGAGTTGGTGTGAGTACAATCATGGACGTTCTCTCTCGATATAATTCTATCGCACGTGTTGTCTTTCCAGATCCACCACAACCGTTTAAATAAACTGTTTTATATCTACAAATTGGATCTGATATCGGTGGTGCTTTAGACATAGAAAATCCTTCGGACTTTTCACTGATAGAATTATCGTTTTTCAGGTAACTGCTTTTAATCTCAACGTCTGCTGATTCAGAATAATCGCATTGTATTTCACGTTTAATTCGCCATGTTCCCCAAGTCTCTTCGCTATTAGTAAATTTAGTTATCTCTTTGATATATTTTTTATCGACATACATTGAATCAATTGCAACTCTGACTGCTATACTAGGAAATCTATTTATCATTGCAAATAAATTGATAGATGCATAACCCAGCATAGAAGCTCTCAAATGTAGATATGAAGAGCTTTCTCCATCACTGTAAGTAACAATTCTACCTAACTTTGTTTTATTGGACAAGAAGGCTGTTTTACAATTTGCGTATCTATTTTTCTCTACTGCATCTTTAATAACGAAGTCGTATTCGGCATCATCTATAATCAATCCTGAGGATTGTCTTTTAAAGTTGAATTTTTTTCCACCTTGTGTAAATTTACCGATTATTCTTCGTCCGAGATCCTTTGCTTCACTATTTCGTTGATTAAATATCTTTTTTGACCATTCAATAATGTACTCCTCGTCAGCATCAATATGTTTTCTAGACTTATCGATTATACTATCAAAACATTCTGGTTCTGGTAACCAGACATTGGTTTGTTTTTGATATGAGATAATCGCTTCGCTGACAATCAACGAAACTAATATTTTACAATCAATCATATATCGCAATAACACTATTGGTAACCACATCCTTTCAGCCATGTGTCTACCAATCCAAACATAACAACACGGATGAAGTCCTTCAGCGAATTCAAATGATACTACGCAAGCAAAACCGGTCAAATCAAAATCAGGCAGTGGTCCATTAATAGCAACGCGAGTTATTTCATGTGTGGGATGTCCAAACCGTTTAAAATACTCACCAGCGAATCCATATCCTAGAAAACTTCCTGGATAACAGGCAACGATATCAACTGATATCATACTCTCACGATTGTATTTAACGTTCCATAGACCGCCATGATAATATTCCAAACAGCTGGATTGAACATCCTGTAAAAACTCTTTTCGTGTTGGTTTCCAATTATTTTTCTTTCTTGCAAAATGAGCTGCAACCGATGGAATTGTAAAACAATTTGTAAGTAACTGTTCGTAATCTTCGGATTTTTCATTAAAAACGCTAGCGTTTTCACTGAGACTTATTGCTAGATTTTTCATCCTATTATGTAGACTTTCAGTACGATATAATTCACCGTTAGGTTTCACAAATTGATTGAATTGACATTCTTCATCTTCAAAACTATGAAGTAGCCATACTGATACAGGGTCGTTTTTACACAAACTAGCAATAGCATCGAATAATCTTTCTTCAGTGAGAATACCATCCTTGGTGAATTCTTCTGGGATATACTTCACTGTTCTCTCTCGCGGGAATATTGTAACCGCGGATGTCCATGCGTGCTTGTTATGATCAATAATTTTGATTGGAGCTCCGTTTTTATTGTATTTCGATTCGAATAATACTTCGCCAGTTATCGTTAAAACGGTTATCGGAAATCTCAACGACTTTTCCAATCTAGCTATATCGGAAATAGTTGCTCCGTTCTCTTTCACTGTTAGCTCCCATTGATCTATTTTTTTATGTCTTAGATCGGTTAATTTATTCCCACGGAGTGCATTTGTAAAGTGTTTTAAGACTCGTTGAGCCACACAGTTGAGTGGCTTTTCCACTGACGTTGACTGTTTCATTGGTGCTAGTTTTCCAATGTCAGGGTTATTTAACGGATACATCCCATAAACGACTGCTGTTTCTGGATACGCTTTTTCATAGTATGGTTTATCAATTCCAGTTAACAGCCCTGGTCTGGAATCACGGCTAACAATGACTGTTGTCCTATCTTTGAGAATTGGTTCAAACTTGTCTCTTATAACCCATTCACCCGATTCTAAATTGATAATGAATTTCACTCTGAGAAAATACCGTTTATTGCCAAGTTGTGATAGTATCATAGCTGCTGTTTCATCATTCATTCTAGCATCAACAACACCATCAATTCTAAATGTTGACCAGGTGTGTGATGCGCCGTCCTGTTTAAACTCTTGAACACAATCTCGTATTTTTCTAATCAGACTTCTATTATTTATTCTCTCTTTTGGTACATCTTCGAGAGTTCTATCAAGATTGAATTTAATATTTTTCCAAGGCTTGATTGCCGATAATCTCTTGAATTCTTCATTCATATAAATAAGACAAGTATTTAAATAGAAAAGTTTGTTTATATATAATGAATCACTGCAAATGGCTTATGATTGGATCAGTAACCCCATGCAATAAATCGTGTAGAGTTGAATTCTGTGGATATCACTTACAGAGTGTCAGAAATATTTCGACAGGCCCGTCCCCATGCATAAATTGTGGGGTGGGTGTGAGAGGAAAATCACAATTATGTATCAATTGTGGGGGTAAGCGGTTTAGAGAATTGAAACGTTATTATGATAAACGAATAAAAAACGCTATCATTGACCCTAACCATGACTCTGTCAAAGACAAAATCATAAAAACCCCTCAAGACTACATTAATAGATTTATAATTAAAGCAAATAATGAATTAGACAAATAGTATTATTATATAAATGGAGCAAGAATTCAGACCACATCCAATACTTGTTAATTATGAAATATCTCGTAATGGTGTTGTTAGACACTGTAGACTGAAAAAACCAATTGGTTTTGTTAATAATCAGGGATACTTGCAATTTACTGCTGGAGGAAAGGGATATCTCTGTCATAGGGCAGTCTTTGAGTGTTATATGGGACCGATTAAAGATGGCTGTGTTATTGATCACATTGATTCTAATATTCAAAATAACGCGATTTCCAATTTACAATGCATTTCTCAAAGAGAGAATACAAAAAGAGGAAAGACAGGGACTTATAAGTCAGTTGGAAAGAGACCAGTACAGTCATTTGATACAACGACGAATGAAAAAAGAATTTTTCAATCAATGAATGCTGCAGGGAAATATTTTGAAATATGTATGCCTTCAGTACGAAAAGTTGCTGAAGGGATTTGTCAAACAGCTATCTCAAAGAAAAATGGACATAGAATAAAGTTTTCCTATTTACAAGATAACTCTCAATAATTACTATTTTGTTCCGTATTTCCCCTCATTACTACTGATCGTCACGTGACTATCCTACTTTCGATATTGATTCCCGGATATGTAATTCGTGCGAGAAAACATGTGAAATTGGATTGAATTAATGATGTGTGTGATCTCATGTACGTATTTAATGGTTAACTTGGTATATATACGTATCAGGTATGTACGGATTTTGATTTTGTGTTATTATTTCTTGTTTCTAAAGACTGTATTGAGAACAGCAGGTAGACAATTTGACAGAGTTATGTACCGAGGCCAGGGCTCTATTAATAGATTTTTTAAAAATCCCAATTACAAAGACGGCGTTAACAGCGCTGTTTAGATTTTGTATGAAAATGAAATTACTTTATAATTACAAATTAAAATAGATTGTATGTGAGGTCAAAATAGTAAAATGCGCTACATGTAGTTTAGTTTTTTTAGTGTGGCTATGTGTAATAAAATTCAGAAAAATATCATTCTCGATTCAAGAAATAGCAGGTCCTGAATTGACAGGGATCCCCCATTACGGAGTTATCTCGTCATGTAAATCCATTATTACTACGATTATTTAATCGTAATATTATAGAAATTAATAAAAAATTGCTATTATTTAACAGTTGTATTTCTTATTTTAATGTTTTATTTAAATACTTAGCTTCCATTGAAATTACTACACAATATTCATTATGAAATGCTAGAAAAATAAATACACACCTACACATTGACACTGCAGTATTAGTTCACCTTATATATAATATGAGCCGTAATAAGTTTGGGGCTTTAAAACGAAGCCCAATACTGCCAATCAAAACTCCCACGCCATTGACATGGTGTGGTTGAATTTTTTCAACTGCAACCAGGGTTAATTTCTTGGGTTGCTTTTGATTGGCAGATTGGGTGTAGGTCCGCCCCGTCGTTTCATGTTTGTATCGTCCTGTACTGTCCCTATCATACCATCCTATCATATAACCATCCTATCATTTCATTGTATATATAACCATCCTATCATCTCATTGTATATATGTAATGTACTGTCCCCCCCACAACATATCTTCCGGAAGACCTAATATAGCATTTGTTACGTTAGAGCTTCCAATTGGGAGATCTATGTTTGTGGCCCTTGGGCTTATATAATGCGAAGGCACTAAATGAGTTCCAAGAATGTGCTGTCCCTCCTCTGGGCCTCTTTGACGTCGTTTGGCGCGAAAGAGGTTCCAAATGAGGCTTTATGTTATATGTTCAATGTTTGTAAAGAAATCACTTGGATTTCACGTCTAATACCCATATAACCCGCCCTTGAACTCGATTGGGGAGTTAGGGTATTGTATAAGTCTTTAATGTATGTGCCCTTTCTTGCCTCGAAACTCGAATGAGGAAGAGACGGGCATTGTATATGTTTTTGGTTTTTTTTGTATATGAATATCTTCGATACAAATATTTTAAAGATACAAATACATTAGTAATAATATTCAATAAATGGAATTTCAAGATATTACATCTATCATCACAGAAATATCAAATTTAAGAAATCAAGGAATCGTACTTTCTGAATTTTTGAATGAAGACAGACTTTTGAATGAATTTGAACAAATTGATATACAATTGAAACGTGGAAGATATGTTCTACCTAAAATGTATTCACTGATAAAAAGAATCCAAAAAGCGGTTAATGATTCTTTGTATAACAATGATATTAATTTATTCATTCGGCTATTTAGTATAGTTGAAGCAATTAGAAAGAAAGTCGGGGAACAGTACCAAGTTCGGTCAGAGATTGCTTTGAAAGTGAAATCTATAAAACGTTTGATTGATGCAAGTATTGAAACCGACAATTGAAAAATCGTTAGCATTTCCAATAATGACATCAGAAGCATTAACTACCAGACTAGCCCGTGAGAGGTTAGCATTACTGAAAAAGTTTATACCAATTCGAGATAACGTGCGAGATAAACTACAACTTAAACAGCAAGCGCAGACTGACTTTTCTATTGGAAGCGAACAACTTTTTGCCCCTGTAACTAAAGCCACTAAAGATATGAAACTTGCAACAGAACGTGCTATATACGGCGACATCCCTAAAGAGGGAGCAGTACCTATTATTGATGTATTAGGAAAGATTGCTACAGAAACTGAAAAAACTCACGAGGGAATAAAACAGCTTTCAGGTGAGTTACAAACTCAGCGAGAAATACAACAAATGGGTAATATTGATATTGATGATAACCCCGTTGAAGATGCTAGTGATTCTATTGAAAAAGTTTCCACTAAAAAAAGTGTTCCTTTTAACGAGAAATTCACTGATGAAGCTATAGAAGTAATCAAACGATTTCAATTGCTGAAAACTAAAGAAGACTATGCGTTATTTGGAGACTTTGCTGTAAAAAGTTATTATAACAGGGAGAAATTTTTAAAAGACGAGTATAAAAAAAACACAATAAACAAAAATCAATGGGTGGATTGGATATATAAAATTAATAAAGAAATCACCGGCAATTTAAATAAGAATACAGTGGAATACAGAGCTTTTAAAATAGGAGTTGATTCGGATGGTTTAGAACAACAACAACAACAAAAACAACGAAAAGAACAACAACAAGGTCGAGGTCGAGGTCGAGGACGAGGACGAGGACGAGGTCGAGGTCGAGGTCGAAGTCGAGGTCGAGGTCGAGGTCGAGGTCGACAATCTCCAGAAATTCAAAACGTTTCCGAATCAGCTCTAGAAATTCAAAACGTTTCCGAACCAGAAAGTACTTCAGGAGAGGGTTATGGAAGTTCTCATCATGATTCTCATATGTGTCCTAGTAATATCATTAATGATATATCACGACTTGAGGTTCTTATGGGAGGTAAGCGAGCTGGGAATAACTCAGTCGAAATAACTAATGAATCATTTGATATTTGCAGACGATTATTCCAAGGTGGGATAATTGATATTCATACGTATCGAGAACTCTTGGATGAGTTAATGGACGGAATTCCAGGGGAATTTAGTGGTTATTATAGCGATTGAAATTGTATTTAGAAATTACAAAGTCATTTCAAATAAGATGATAGTACACTATAATCACAATAAACCAACAATCGTGTATGTGGTAAACTCAAGATTGCCCGTTTATAAGGCATACTATGGAGACGGCCTTGGAAATACCATAGCGGGTTTATTCACAAGAACAGCCCCAAAAGTAGCACCAATTGCTAAACAATTAGCGATGAAAGCCATTGATGTTATTCGTAATAAGGGAATTAACGCTGTTGGAGATCTTGCAGGAACGGCCTTTTCTACCGCAAAGAATAGAATAACGTCATTGGTGAAATCTAGATTCGGACGAAAACCACCACCACCGCTACCTTCAACAACAATGATGCCTGCAAATGTCAGTAAAGTAATAAATAAAGCAGTGGAACAAAAACTAGCATCATTAGCAATGACTTCACCAGATAGTAGTAATGTTGCAAGTATGATAGCGGGAAGCGGTCTTGGAGGAAATCGAAAAGGAAAATGATTTAAAAAAACGATAACGTTTTAGTATAAATGGCATTTAAAAAAATTGATGATCCAGCGTTTGATATGGCGGCACCGGTGAATAAAGATGATTCTAAAATTAACTATCAGTATTATGCCTATCCTGCAAGAGAGCCTAATCAACGAGGGAGAGTTGAACTTCAAGTTCAAGATACAAGTAGATACTTTTTGCCATGTGAGGCGTTTATTGAAGTAGAAGGAGAGCTTGTAACAAATGTTGCAGCTAATACACCATATGGGGATAACCCAAATATCCGAGTTGGTTTCGTAAATAATGGCATTATGGCGCTATTTAACAGTGCAAGATATATCATTGATGGAAAAGAAATTGAATCAATAGAACAAAATGTTGATATTGCAACAACAATAATCGGACTTGCGAGATATTCTGATGAATATACAAGGTCGGCTGGTCCGTCTATGATGTTTGCTAAGGATACTTCTGATCATCCGAACCATTATCAATTTGTTAAAGTAAGAACTGCGCAAGCTACTGCAGAAGCTGAACAACAACTCGATGCTAATCCAGACCGTGAAATTAGACCAGTCGCTCAATTCGACATTTTAAAAAGGATCAATGAAAATTTCAATCTAGGATTTGCAACACGAAAAGGAGCATTAAAAGGACAGCATCGACGGTTTTCATGTGCTATTCCGTTACATCACATATTCGGATTCTGTAGAAATGTCAGAAAAGTCATCTATGGAGCAAAGCATACAGTCGTGTTAGTGCGAAAAGAAAATGACAATGATGCAATTTGGCATGCTGATGGTGTTGCTGATGGTAAAGTCATTTTAAATAAATTGGTTCTATGGATACCCGTCTTGACACCAGCAGTTACAATAGAGCAAGAATTACTATCGTTTATGGACACAGGTGGAAAATCATTGCTAAGTTGGCTAACAACAACGACTGATACGAAGCAGGATAATGTAAATGGCACATTTACATGGCACTTAGCATCAAAACAAGGTGTTTCAGCTCCACGTCATATCTTTATAGCGTTACAGGATGCAAATCGAGTGGGTCATCAAGTATCTAGTCATATGATATTTGATCAATTAGGAGTAAGTGAAGTTTCGTTGAGAATAAACGGACAACAAGAGCCAGCAGAGATTGTACATCTTAATTATGAAAACAACAACATAGCTCGTGTATATCATAGAATATTGTCGTATATGGGTCGTGATCAAAATGTTGATACTGGTTTGCAAATATCGCAAATTGATTTTGAAAAACACTATCCGATTTATTACTTTTCATTGGAACATCTTGACATGATGAGACAATCTGTTGTTGATATATACTTCCAAGCTCGGGTACAACGCCCTGCTGGTATAGCCGATTATAGAGCAGTTGCTGTCATTCTCAGTGATAAATCAATGTTGTTAGAAGGAGTTGGCGGACGAATGAGACTTATTGATGCACCAGTAGAAAATCTTTGATTTTCCAAACATGTAGTTAGAATTTTCGCAATAAGATCAATTGAAAGTGTAAATTATATTTTAGAATAGAATGACATATAGTATTGTTAATGTCCAGTTGACTGATGGTCAGGTCAAGAAATTGAAATCAAAGTCGGCTAAAGAATGTGGAACTACAATAACGCTGAAACCCACTCAAATGTCCGGTGGTGCACATAAATTATCACTGACAGATCGTCAAATAAAACATTTCAATGATGCGCTAAAGAACAAACGAGGAGTTCAAATTGATTTTTCGAAAGCAGCAATCGCCAGTATGATAAAATCAGGTGGAATATTCCCGCTGTTAGCTGCTATTCCAGCATTGATTGCAGCGGCTGCCCCAGTGGTTGCGAAGGCGGCAGCGTTAGGAGCCGTTGGTACTGCTGCAGGAATGGCCCTGAAAAAAGCTACTGGGAAAGGCTATAAAAAAAAGGAAAGGGTCTAAGACTACCAGGAACCCCACACAATTGGTACAAGGGCACGGGCCTAAGAATACCAGGAACGGCTTACTAGTGGAAAAATCCCTAGGATTTTCACCAATGTCCAATTTTGATTTAATTGATGCTGTAAAATCATTATCAATAAAAAACTTTAGAGGAGTTTTCATGAGAGATCAATTACCGTCAAAACCAATGAAAAATGAAACGGGTATTATCAATCTCGATAACATCAGCGGAAAAGGAACTCATTGGGTCGCATATGCAATTGATCCACGTGGAATTGTCTATTTTGATTCATATGGATTAGCTCCACCAAAAGAATTCATGCGATATGTATCCACAATAACAAAGTCATCTCCAATTTTTTATTCCACGCTACCAACACAACAGTTAAATGATCCACCGATATGCGGTCGTGAAGTATTAAACTTCCTTGCAGAGATATCTAAATTTCCAAGGAAACCACCACAAGTTGTTGTTAATGAATATACTAGCAGGCAATGGCAAAAACGATAGCGTTATGATTTAGAAAAACGTAGCGTTTTCGTATAATGATTGATATTTGGGGACGACCTTTATCAGAATAAAAAAAAACAGAAACCGATAGTAAATTCGCTGTGGAAAGTGTAAAAAAAATAATCGAAGATGAAATCGCCGAGACATTAAATTTGTCAAGTGTAGATCCTGGGGAAATAGTTGTATTTCAAGATCGCCAGGGCAAATTGAAATCTAGTAATGTTTCATTGGATGATGTCTTAATACGAAGACGTGACGTCGTTGAAGATACAATAGTGTTATATTCAAATGATGGAAAACTCAAACCAGGTGTACTTGTTTCTACAATCACAGATGCATTAAAAAATTTAAATGAAGAACTTGAAAAACATATAACAACATATACTTCCCTTCGTAGAAATATTATCAATAAATTTTTTGGAACACCAGCGGTAACCTCTCCATCTCTCGCTGAAATTAAATCCAATTTTGATGAAATTAAATCCAATATTAAAAATATTAATGATACTGGATTTAGTATTATTAGAGATAACATTAATAGTATTAAAAAATCTATCGAGGATATTACAAAATTTAAAACAGACAATCTTCCGCTACTTGAAAGAATAAAGATTCCTCATGAGAGGAATATCATAAATATGATATACACAGTTCTCTCTGGATCATTAGATTGGGAACCTAAAAAGAATACAATAACTCTCACTGTGTCAAAGAAGGGTATTTATCGATTAACAATAGTGTCACTGAATCAGTTTAATATATCATCATCGACTTCATATGGATACAACAACGTGATTTCAACGACTATTGACCTGGATGAATACAAACGGTTTACAATAACAAGCACTGATACTAATTTAAATAAGACATCATTTGTATGGTACAAGGAGTTTGTAGCTGATCTAAATTAGAATTTTTAACAATTAGAAACCACTTGAGATTTTAAAATAATATGATTCCGTCATCGCAATATCGCTATGATACCGTCAAAGAGTTCTTAACAAAACTCAAAACACTCATTGATGAATATGAAATAAAAATTAAAAAGTATCGGAGGAGAATTACCGTAATTGATGTTACAGTATACTCGGTATCTGGTATAATGGCCGGTGCTGGTATTATACTATCTTCAGTAACAATGGTAGCTCCGATTGCTGTCCCAATTGCTATTTCCGCGGTGACAACATTTGCTGGAATTGCAAATGCTATTACTAAAAAAATATCATCGTGTTCTCAAGAAAAACTTAACGACTATATAGTAAAACATCAAGCAGTATCTAACGGTTACTCACAATTATCCTCGTTGATGTCATCATCGATTGATGATACGATAATTACCGAAGACGAATTCTCCGCGATGATACGTATTTATGATACTACGATTAAAAATGCTAGCGTTTTTTCATCTATTGCAAAATTAGACATTATAAATAATAATAATAATGTCGCAAGAGATTCAACTACTTCAGCGGATAGCAGAAAATACCACTCCGCGGAAAACAAGTATGATATCAATATCGTCAACAAACCCTAAATTCAGTGTGAATTTTCCTTCACCTGTTTCAGTAAAGGAAATCGCGTTGGCAAAATTACGAGTGTATCATAGTTGGCCTAATATCAGATCGGTTCCATTTGGCGGTCAGAGACCTAATAATTCCCTGGTATTTGCATATAGGAATAAAAAAGATGACACTCCAGATTGGAACGTTGTTTCAATACCAACTGGGTCCTATCAAATTGAGCAAATTAATAATGAATTACAACGTAGAATAAAATCCATTACTAAAAAAGAATCAAAAATTGCGATAACAGTTCATGAACCAACACTATCATCTACAATTGAAATAGGCTCTCCTGGGTACGTTGTAGATATTTATAACAGTTCAATAAGAACAGTATTAGGATGGCCCGAAGATCCACCTAGAAGTGCTGGTAATTCCACGCCCGAGCCTGTAAAATCTGATTACGTCACTGATGAAATAGGACCTGAAAATCCATCAAAAACTTATAAAAAATTCGAGGATATAAACTTCACAAAACGATATCGATATAAGAATCAATATGGTGAAGATGTGTGGAGAATTCCATTTTTTAATGATTATATCCCACAGGAAGGTGAAATTCTGGAAATACATGAAACAAGTCCAACATTTGTAGACATTAAAGATCACATCCTTGATAGAATAAATAATGATTTTTTGTTGCTATTACCGTCGTTAAGATCTGGCTTTCTTACACAAGCTGAGTTTACTAGTGTAGTCGCCGCGGGTAATAAAATCATCGATGACATGGAAATATTTAATTCGAGGATTACTAATCTCTTCACTGATGAAAATAGCCCGATTTCAAAAACTAGCTCAGCTCAAGATTATAAAAAAAATATAAATGAAAATCCAAATTATAAATTACCAGGATATAATGTTCCCGAGTTAAAGAAAAACTCAGAACTGCCATCGACGAAGGATTTAATAAATTTATCAATCATGGAAAGATAGCCAGCCGAAGCCTATTATCCTCACTTATAATAATTCTCCCGACGGCGACGGTAGACATATCGCACCGAACAATGTGAATATTTCATCGGTGATCGCACTTAATTTAACGTGTGATGTAATCGAAGGAAGTTATCAAATTAATATGGAACAATCAAATCAAGCCCGACAAGGTCACATTCTTTATTCATTTTCACCAACAGCACCCCCCGGATTTTTAATTGTTGAGAATCCGACTAATCCAGTCTATATGCAATGTCAAAATGATTTACTAACTAGAATTAATTTTACACTTACCGATCAGTCAAATAATTTAATTGATCTACGTGGTGAAGTATTATCGATTAGTCTGTTTGTGAAAAGCTAACAAATAATTTGTATTAATCAGCAGCAGGGAGGGTGAAATGACAACATATTTGCGACGTAGATGGCAGCAATTTGAGGGTGGTTATGACAATGTATTTGCGACAAAATCGCTAAGGCTCCATTTGTATAATGGAGTCTTTAATTTGTTTTTGGTTAAAATATGAGATTTCGTAGGAAGGCTCCATTTGGCATTCTGAGGCTTTAATCAATTTTGTCGCAAAAATTTGTAGGGTTCACCCTCCCTGACGTAGATGGCAGCAATTTGAGGGTGGTTATGACAATGTATTTGCGACAAAATTGCTAAGGCTCCATTTGTAAAATGGAGTCTTTAATTTTTTTTGGGTTAAAATATGAGATTTCGTAGGAAGGCTCCATTTGGCATTCTGAGGCTTTAATCAATTTTGTCGCAAAAATTTGTAGGGTTCACCCTCCCTGCTGCTCTATGTCAGAATTTCGTAGTGTGAGATGTGATACGTACATTTTAATCCGTCTAGATTTAGTCTTAGGCTATAAATACATGTAATTTATCCCATTATTTGATATGTTTTTAACAGCAATCTAGGTGCGAATTATTACCGACAAGTCTAAAATCGGATTAGTGTATCCTGTCAGCATTGATGGAGGAGGGATTCCACATCCATATCGGGGATGCTGTTCTACCCAAACTATCTGATTTTTGTAAAATCATGATGGGACATCACAAACATTACAAACACAACTGTTTGCATGAGAGCGTTTTATGTGGAGTGGCAAGGCTTACAGCCCTTCTGTCCCTGTGAAACGAATTTTGAGGAAAAGAATAATACATGAGAGGTGCCAAAAATGTTATCACCATTTGTATAGTACAAAGCAACGGCCGCTGCAGTCCCACTCGCTAAATCTCTAAAAACTATATATTATTTTATTAGAAAAACAAAAGAGAAACGGGATGAATTAAAGAAATAATTTCCAGAGGCTTGTCGAAATATATATATATAAAGATTACAAATCATATGGCGAATAACAACCCTCTCAAGCGTACTGGATCCACCAAGGGATCACGTCTGTCAGGGATTAATTAAAATAGATGCAATAAACTGACGACGAACAGTACGAAACTAGTAACTAACTAGCCTAAGCGCTTTCGACTCTTAATGAGTCTTTTTCAAAGGCAAATACAAAACATAGTTACGACAAACAAATAAACACAAAAACGTTGCGTTTGTAAACCTCTACATTTCTATCTTCACATGTGCTAAAACTATAAATACAACCAGCTTGTATAGACTAGTTGCGGAAACTGAAAACGTTGTATAATTCCCTAAAAGTCTACAAGCCAAAGCGACATCTATTTTTACTTTGTGTAATTATGTAACGCAGATTATATCCCGGATATTTGGTTATTCTTATAGTAAAAATTAAAGGATAAGAAGATTTAGAAAATGTTAAATTCTACTAGTGCATAGTTTTCATTTTCTAGTCTTCTTGGTTTAGACCGCTTGGTTTCAATGTTCTAAGGCGGCGTATCCAGTATGATTCCTTTTCCTTCCTGGTTTCGGAACTCCAGCTGTGGTTGTTGGCAATAGCGATAAGTATTATATCACTGAAAGTGTGGCCAGGGGAGGAGAAGTGTTTTGCGACCGGGCTTCTGTACAGCTTTTTTGTCATCCAATCAGATCTATGAAGGTTTATCCTTATGTGTAGCTTTTCAGTTTCTCCCACGTACTGAAGGCCACAGATCTTACATGTGATGAGATAAATCACATTCTCTGTTTTGCACGTTTTGTGTGGACCATGTGTGGAATTATACAACGTTTTCAGTTTCCGCAACTAGTCTATACAAGCTGGTTGTATTTATAGTTTTAGCACATGTGAAGATAGAAATGTAGAGGTTTACAAACGCAACGTTTTTGTGTTTATTTGTTTGTCGTAACTATGTTTTGTATTTGCCTTTGAAAAAGACTCATTAAGAGTCGAAAGCGCTTAGACTAGTTAGTTACTAGTTTCGTACTGTTCGTCGTCAGTTTATTGCATATATATATATATATATATATATATATATATATATATATATATATATATATATATATATATATATATATATGGAGAAGCTCTGGAAAAAGTAAGAATTAAAAAGCACAACTCAAGGAATCTAGGACAAGATACATAAAAATTTGTTATATTAAGATCCAATGCTCGATTGTCTGAGTTGGGAGAAGAAAAGCACGTACGAAATGTTAAATCTTGAAAGAAGCTATGTCAGTAAATCACTAAAGGAAATAATGTTAGACGATGGGACAAATATATAATACCAATTCTATTTCCTAGAAACCCGAAACTTAGAATTATACAAAAGAAAACTGATCACATTGATGCTAATGAAATTAAAAGGCTAAAAATAAATTTTTAAAACACAATATTACACTTTGTAAAGTAGAAAGAGAATCATGCAAAAATCTACTTACAATAGTAAATACAGCATGTCTGTAAAATGGACGGAAAATGTATTGGAAAATACCTGACTCAGGCGGCTTTACGGTAGATTTCTTTAAATGTATTTGGAAGACTATTAGGGGATTTCTATGCCGATCAATGAATTATGGATATACTATAGGTAAACTTTCAGATTTGAAACTCAACAAATCGTCACATGCTTACCAAAAGTATACAAATATATTGGAGATATATCACTTCTAAATAATGAAAATATGATAGCTTCGAGAGCAGTTGCAGGATTAAAAAAGGTATTCCATAAATAATCATTGAAACCCAGAAAAGTCTTATGAAAGTTAGATTCACTGGAAGGACTACCAGAAGTTTATATTATATTATGGATGAACAAGATAATGAAAATATATGCATTTTATTATATGCAATTAATTTAAAAAAACCTTGGACTTAATTAACTAGAGCTATGGGCATAAAACATTACAATTGTTTAGGTTTGGTGATTATATTTGTAATTGTTCTAAACTTTTTATAATAGCTTCGAAAATTGTGTGATAATGGAAATATATCATCCTCTGTTGTCTTGAAAGAGGACGTCATCAAGGTAATCCTCTTGCAGCACATTTGTTTTTTTCATCGGTGTTGAGTTTTAGGTATAAATGTAAATTCTGATGTACGAGGTCTGTTCTTTGATGCCAAAGAGTATAAATTAGGTTAGTATAATTCTTTATATGTATCTAAGCACTCTTAAAACAATTATGCAAGACTTTGTTCAATTATCTGGTCTTAAATGTAACATAACAAAAGCAAATGCTTTCTTGATTGGAAACCATAAATTTTCTAATGAAAATATCTCTCCAGATATGGAAGTATAATGGTCTTCTTCCGACTTTATACTTTTTAGCGTCGATTCTTCTCTAGACTTACAACAAATGATAATTAATTATAGATCGAAGTTAATAGAAGCACAAAGGAATGCTGGCGAGCTGCAGTCAAAGATACTTAATTAGTAGCTAAAGTAATTGTTATAAAAACTCTTGCTCTTATTCATACATATTTGTAATGTCTCCAGCAAAATGTGAAGCAGAATTAAATCATACCTTATTTAAGATTTTTTGAGGTGGAAAAGTCGATGGAATTAAACCTGATATACTAGTAGCCCATGACAAGGAGGGTTAATTAAATATAATACACATTTATTCAATTCTGAGGAATATTAAGATACTTTGGGTTAAAATATTACTTGTAAACGATGATGGAGTGTGGCTGAATCGCGTTAATGAAACTATAATCATACATGTGAACATTATTTGTAATTTAGAGAGGAAAAGATTTGATATAATTTGTAAGCTCGTTAAAACTGTTTTTGGAGAGATGGAATTTTGTTAGTATTGAAATGGAAATAATATCTTCAAAATCCAAATGACTATTTTTCCTGAATATTTCAAGTTTCGGTCCATCAGGTATGTTCCTTCAATGCAAAATCTGGAAAGATTCTGACAATAAATTTGTTAATGATTTATTTGATGATCGCAGTAATTTAATACCTTTTGAAACGATAAAACGAAAAACAGGATGCGATAACGTTTTGAAATGCTTTTCTTAAATATCCAAAATTCTAGTTTCTTGGAAAGACGCAATGAAAAACCATATGGCTGACATGTTCAATAAGTAGGAGGATAATATATTGGGCTTGCTAAAAAAAACTCATCGAATTTTGATACAAAGATTTTATAAAAAGGGCAAAGATGCAACAATAAATGTGCAAGAAATTATTAAATAAAAATAATAGTAGTAAAGAGTGATCTGAGATTTATAGCCAGACGACCCTTTGTTCTAAGAATTCAAAGTTGATCTCGTTTAATCTTAACATAATTCATAGAATAATTGTCAAAAAAGTGACAATCAATTACTTGACAAATAAGCCTCAACCATGAATTTTTAACTTATACAATGCGGAAAACAGGAACAAATATTACAATATTGCGAAGTATATGGTAGCCCTACAGTAATACTTAAGCCAGCCTATCCAATATGCGTCAAATGAGATTGCGTATAATATGCATGTGTACATGCGTGTGTGTTGTCTTTAAAATTTCTCAAGTATTATTTATTGTCCCAAGATTAATTGATAACCATACATGTTTAGATTGTAAGGTGAACTTCGATGGTTTTCCCCGATCCAGCGTTTACCTATTACAGGGATAAAAAATTGATTCATTAAAAATGATAGTAATCGTTTTGCCTAAAACTGTGCTTGTTGTTGCTTTTTGTGTATGTCTTTCCCACCAAAGAAACTCTTTTTCACTTTTCAAATGTGTGCATAACAGTGAGAGTTTATTCGTGAGTCCATCGTATGTTTGTTTTATTTGCGTTGTTTGTTGGTTCTTTTAATGAATAAATATCATGTCCATCTTTAGTTTGTACTTGACCTTAGTTAAAATAAAGTTTATGGTGTCCTTGACATTGATCTTATAACAACATAATACATAGGCAAAATTCCTCTAAGATGATCGATCTTCAGAATACGTTTAATGATAAAAATATTCTGTAAATCTGGTTTTGGAAGTTAAGTGGACATTTTGAAAAATCCGCAAACTGTTTACAACTTTTGATGTTTTATCTAGAAGAAGGACCTATATCATTCGCTTTATTATCGCCTCAGAATTTTAGAAAAGTTGTTTATTTAAATCATTTTTATTCTTGTCTTTGCACCTATTTCAGAATCAGTCTTAGTTTTGCTTTGTTCGGTTTGAATTTATGCATATTAATTTATTCATATTATTTTATTGCAATTATAAAGTGCTCAAAAGTATTAGATTAAAACATTATTGTGTAAGTATAGTGAAATCAGATTATATTTTTATTATGTTTTTGTGATACATCAAAAGACTGATAAAACATCTAAATATTCCATGTCATTTGCACATTAACACGTTTGAAACTACAGTCACATCACCACATTTAAACTTAGAAAGTTTTGAACACTACTGGAATTCAAATAGACTTTCATTTATTTGGGGTTGCGATTGAACATTTATGATTATTGGGGACTTAATTTAGTCTGTTAGTTCATTTCAAATTTTCACTTTGTATTCTACGCAGATAAATTAGTTGTTGAATTTGACTAAACTTGCTGCTTTTTGCTTTTTACGGTTACTTAGCGTAAGATCATAGTTCTAACACTATTGTCACTATCGACCTTTCTATGAAATAGTGTGCTTTGAATGGTTGATGAATCGATATCGTTCCAAATAAAAACTTTCCATTATCAAAATTTGTGTTCGCATGTGAGTGTATAGTAGCCTTTCAATAAATAGTTACTATCCTTGTTTGAGTCAAAGTGTGCTTTATTGGTTTGGTATATGTGTGTGGTTGTTTGTTTGTTAACACTAACCTTCCCGTTTGTCCTAATAACTATTGTGTCTTTGTAAAGGTGGGACTCAATTTAGACTAAATTAATTAGAAATGGTAAGCGGAAATCACTCCCCCACTTTCCATACACGTTCAGGTTGTGATGCAACGAGAAATAAAGGCAAAATCCCCTTTTTAAATAAAGCGAAATAAATAAATATTTTCCTCATTTTGAGAATTGGCGAAGAGCTCTGAATACTGTTATTACAAGCTGTACTTATTGGAAAAGCTGATGAAGTCTATGTCTCACTGCAGTACATACATTCGTTGATAAAAGTGTGGCTAAGAAAAAGACTGTGAAGAGTTATATGTTAGTACCTGAGAAAGGTTTAAAAGCTGCAAAAAGAAACCGGATATATTCAAGTATAAATTTCTAAGAGAAAAGAATAATTATTTGATAGGTAATGCTCAGTCAAGAAGATTAGTCAACGGCAGCCTCAGATCTCATTAATTAAAGCCTTAAAGAATGGCGTACATACTGACATCAAGACCTACCGTGATAAATAAAAGGGTGAAACTTTAGAACATGCTGCACGTACAGATGACGAGTATTCCTTGACTTGCATTGTTTCCACTGTCATTATATCCTCCTCTCAGCAGGCTTGGCAACACAAAATATTTGTCTCATTCGAGCACTTCTATATTTCAGTCTTGAAAGCAATACATGAGGTGGGTAGAACAAGTTCCAGACAAATTTTACTATGAAGAATTATGAAACATTTATATCAAAGGAATATTACTTAATGGTGATTATGTCAAGTCTATCCCTAATAAAGGTTTAAGGGAGACAGGATGTTCTAAGTCATCTGTTATGGTATTTTGCCTTTACTGCAAATAAATGCTTCTAACGAGCGTGTTCTTATTCAAGGAGGGGCTTTGTTAATGTAAATTTCAGGACCCGTGACAGGAGGTACATTTACATTAATTTATTACTATGCAATGACCTAGCTGGACTGGCAGAAAGGTTGTGACTAATCCACTTGTAACTGACATTTTTTTGGATCAGAAACAGAAAATAAATACCATTGAAATTATAATAGCTAATTAATACGAAGCTAATAATTTACTAGAGATATGAAAACATATATCTTGTGAATGATGTTGATCAGAAAATTATTATTTTATCTGACACATTTATAGGCCAAGATTTTGATGAGGACAACATTGCTCTTGGTTTGAAAATAAAGAGACGTTAGTCAAAGTTATCTGCGTCCTAATATTCATTAGTTTATTCTAATGAGGGTGAGAAAAGTCTCGTCAAAAAAGCTAAAATACTGCGATCTTCTATTTGTTTCACAGTGCTATTATAAGAACTGAAACTCCGTTCGTATATGTGTATTATTTGTTTTAAACATCTGGTCCTTATGTGAAAATAGCGTGCACCTGTGGTAGCTACTAGTGATGAGTGGTTATTAAGCTATCAAATTATTCGCATATACAGAATATTGTTATGCTAGTAATCAAAACTTCTTTGGCTATTAGATTAGGAGAACTACTGACGTATTACACAAAAATGAATAAATTGTAATAGCCAAATATTGAAAAGATGTTGTAAATTTTGTAGATCTTGTCAATCGGATGGACATGCTGAGCAGACCATATCTAAGTCTCATCAGCCTGTTCCAGAATATGAAGAACCATTTAGCAGAAGATGGTAGACTATGTCGGGTCCTTATCAAAGTCTATGTCAGACATGATATTAAGGCATGACAGAAAGACACAGAAAAGGGGCTTGTAGTCTTCCGAATGAGTTCTAGCTATCTTGCAAATGCATCGAAGTCGTCTTCATGCTAAATATTATAGTCCTGAACAAATTGGGAAGATAGCGAGTAATATTAGATCATAATAGTAATCTGACGTCAAAGGGGTATCTGTATAGAGACAGCGGTGTGAATTACCTGTCCCACACGGGTAGCATTTAACGGAAGGAAATCAATCGGACTGTATTTACTCTTGTGTAACCAATTTTAGAATTTAGAAAATCGAAAAATCTAGACCAGAATGTTAAAGTTAGTAAACACAAGAAAAGAGTGAAGTAGAAAAGCTATTATTTGAATATGAGCATTTGTTTCCACATTTCGAACTCTAGAAAATAAAAGCTACTATGAATTTGAAATTGTAGATAATACATCAAACAGGAATGCATAAAAAACGAAGGCATTTTATAGAGAATAATTACATTCAAACCAATTAAAACTGGAATGAGTTCACTATGTGTTCTTTTGCCGAAACCAGATAATACTTTCTGCATGTGAACAGTGTCAGTGTGACCAATATATATTCATTTATATTGCCATGAATTCAGGACTGCATTGACACAATTTAAAAATATGTCACCAAGTTGTACTCACGGATAGTGAAAAAGACATTTCTGTATTAGTAACTCAATATTGTTTTTTAATGTATGAAGTGAATGGGTGTGCTTTCCAGTATAATGTGAATCCGTGTGCTTTCCAGTATTTAATAAACATTTGGTATAGATACAACGCTAATGTTGTCATCTGGAACAACGCATGGGAGGATCATTTGTAACTATAGAGAAATTCTAGACATACCCATTGATGCAAATTTGTTGTTACATTAGTAGGACATGCAGTACATGGTGACGTAAAATATATCGAGGTTATGGTCAAAGCTATGTCTGAATTCCACGTGTCTGTCAGTAAAAAGCGACTGATATGAAGTTTTGGTATATCTTCGTATTGTCAGATATTTCGCTCCAGTTTTTCCATTTTCCATTGTTGCCAAACCCCTGACAAACTTAGTGGTGAAGAAAGCAAAGTTTTATTAGTCTGAGTTGCGTTAGTAAGATTTGAATTTGTTAAAGGCCATACTTAAAAGTGAATCAATTCTTTCAATACCAAATTTCAGTATATGTAATTAAATGTCTAATGATGGAAGTGCTATTGTGTTTGGTTAAATATTGATTGAAGAAGACAAAGATGGTGTTTATTATCCAAGTTTTAGGTACACTTGTATATAATTGTGAAACTATGATGAACAGATTTTAAGTCGTCTGGCGAGAAGGACAAGGTAAAAACATAAATGGATCCGTATAAAATAAAAATAGCATGACATATTGAGTTATCTAATTGACAAAAAGATCAAGAGATTTTATTACAACGATCTGTCTCTAGGAGAAGCTGCACACGCTTATTTCTAACAATTGCAATACATGTTCTCTGTACGTAGATCTAAATAAATTTGAAACAAATATTTTAAACGACATAAGCTGGCACCATTATGTTTTGACAGCAGCTAACAATAGTATGTTAATGCGATATAAGGTATATACATGTCATTACAAATGCCGAATGACAAGCTTGAGTTAAGGTTGTGGTTGTGGCTGACGTGGTGCTTCACCTCACAAGAGGCCTAAGTATAATTTGAAACAGGATCATTTATTTCTTTTTATCCTTCTACTTTTCTTTCTTGTATCTTTTTCTCCTCATACTCTTCTAACCTGGCACTTTCTGAATCGCCTACATGGCCAGTTCGGCCAGGATGCTCCTGGTATATTCAAGAAGCCTTTGGAATTCAAAAGGGTTGGCCAGTCAGCTCATTTTCTTCTACTTTGTCACGTTGAGAATGGATTGCATACTGAATGACTGACAATTATTAAAGTCGCATACTTAGAGCTTTGGCGACTAGTTTATGCTCAATGACTGAGCGGTCTAATTGCTTGGAATGAAGCCACCAAAATACCGCGTTTATGTACGATATCCGTACTATTCAATTGCCTGTCAGGAGTATATCAAATTTTGTCCATTTCTTCTAGCTCACGTTCCCTATCCCCAGTATTGTGTAAGCCACATGTGTAATTGACTTAAGTTCTGAGTTAAGGATTGACCAATCTTATTTCTATGTAGTTGAATTTTTGTGTACTATGCGTACTTCATTGTCAAAATTATACCAATCTGGTGGGTATCAGCAACCCTGTGATTTTGGAGACACACATTGTTAGTCTTAGTTGTTGCATTGAATGGCCGAGAGTCCCAAGGATCAATGTCGTTATATGTAGAGGTGTAATCGACCAAGGTATTCGATTGCCAATTGAAGTGACTCTTGTATGCAGGAAAAAAGGGAGAGGAGGGTAGGGGAAGGAGATTGGTGATGAAAAATATGTTAACAACAAGGCTTGCTGTTGCAGGATTCCTACCTGGTATCTGCTAGTATGTTTCCAATGACACCTATTTTAGTCTCCTTGTTTTTTCTCCTGTTTTAAACCCATTTGTTAGGTAGAAGAGGGTGGGTGAAAAGGAGAGTTTGGCTGAGGGCTTATTGTGTAAAGTATTTTGCAACACGGGCGTTTTGCTTTCAGGATTCCACCCAGGCGTTTGCTGTTGGGTTTTCCCTACCTCCTGTTTTGGGCCCTTTTATTAGTGGAAAGTGGAATGTGAAGAGAGGGTTGTGAAAGAGGGATATGAAAATAGGATGGGAGAGTGAATAGAGTGTTGGGCCTTGTGAATTGGAGTTTACGACAAAAAACCTTACGAAATAAATTGTTACTCGATTCCATGGTTTGTTTGCTTGTCTGGTGGACCAGTGCTTGAGCAGATGTGTGCCAGAGTTTGCACGGAGAGGTGGGCCAGTGCTTGTCCAGTTTTGTGCAAGAGCTTGTACGGGCAGGTGGGAATGAACCAGAGATTGCTCTTGTGTGGGCTAGTGCTTGCCCTAGGGGAGTGACTGGGTATAGGTTAATTAATTTCATTTGGAGGGCTTGTGCTGGTACTGGCCATTCTTATTCATTTTTCCGGCGTTAGAGGGCTAGAGCTTTCCCTAAGGTGGGTATGGTCCTGCCTTGTTCTGCTTCTGGAAGTCATGGATGTTTAGCAATTGGAAGCGAAGTTTCCAGTCCCCTTCCTGGTATCCATTGTCTGCATTTCTCAGTTGTTCCTTAGTTGTATTGTGCCTTCCTAGTCCAGATTTGATTGTTTCAGTCATTAGACAATATATAATTGATATTGTGGCCTTCTTGTTTCTTAATGGTGGCATCAATAAATGTTTGGTGCTGTAGACGAAGAGTTAAAGAATATGTACACACATTTTTATAATACATGTTATATATATATATATATATATATATATATATATATATATATATATATATATATATATATATATATATATATATATAGGTTAATACAAACAATGCTATCATACAAGTTAGAGAAATTAAATTCGTACTCTACCGAGTTTCGAATCCAGGTCCGCGAGTAAATGGCACCCATCGCCTTGCCTGTACGCACCAACTCATATACCGTCACGACTAAGCACGCATCACCAAAAAATGATGGCACTGAATCGGTGTTATATAAGCTCATGCGTAGCAGACACACTCGCATGACAACCTAGTAATTAATTCTCATATATATATACACAGTCGTTCCAGATTCCTATGAAAGAAATAAAGGTATATAGTATTTTTGTATTACAAATAATTATAAATATATAGCAGACGGAACAGACTGCGCTATCCCTGGATTCTGTAGTAGAATCTTGATAATTTTGGGCAGAAATAATAGTTTAATAAAAACAATACTATCATACAGGTTAGAGAAATTAAATTCGTACTCTATCGAGATTCGAACCCAGGTCCACGAGTAAATGACACCCATCGCCTTGACTGCCCAAAATTATCAAGATTCTTATCAAGATGCTTGGGTTCTTTTATTGGTTTGTGTTTTAGTAGTTTGATTGAGCACGATAGGGTAGTGTTGAGTTATTCTATCGCATGCTATGTACTGAGTGTATAATTCTACATTTTTCTTAAATTCATAAAGGTGTTCTTTTGTTTGGACCTGTTGTTGACCAATTATGGATCTGTGTACCCCGTTTTGTTGGGAACGATTCTCTTATTTTCTTGTGTTTGTGTTTATTTTCCTTTTATCACTCGCCTTTCAGCTTGACCTGTGTTGTCATATACCAGTTTCCTTGTTGCTCTTGGTGCCCTTATAAGTTGTGTTTTAATGACTCCTCTTTAGCTTGGAAATTGTTGCCATACTTCTGTTTCCCTTGTCGTTGTTGGTGTTTTTATTATTCATATTATTTCTTATTCATATTGTTGTTAGTGCTCATGTGTTTTTCTGTTTTCTGTCATTAGGTCAAGTTGGGACTTGCGTTTTAGCTGGCGTTTTCCATAGTCCTTGCTTCTATTAGCTGTTTAAAGGACGCCTTTTGGCTTGGCCAACTCCGTCATAGTCATGTTTTCTTGTTTTCTTTTGTTGGTTTTGGGTCCTTAAGGGCTCCGTTTCTTTGGGACCTAACGTTTGGCTAGGCAGCTACTGTCATGGTCCTGCTGTCCTGGTGCTCTTTACATTTAATTCATTTAGATGTGGGTTGGGGACTTGAATTTAGTTGATGTTCGCCATAGTCCTAATGCTTTAAGTTACTTTATTTACCATGTATCCGTTATTGATCCTGACGTGTTCATGTTTGGTTATCTGATAGTTTTTATTGAATTGTATTTTTGTTTGTGATTTTTGATGTCTTAATCCTTATCGTCACTTGATATTATTTACCCATCTTCTTTTATATTTGGCGTTTTTAAGATAATTCTCTGCGGGAGATATTTACGCATGTTTAGTTGTTAGTTGTTAGTCTGGTTACTGTTTCAGCTCTATTTGTTGGGATGTTTGTATGTTTGATGCAGATCTAGATTTCTTTTCGTGCATTGTATTTACCCGCTGCTTTGCTTATACTTTTCCGTACTTGTTGATCTATGTTATTATGATATTATGCTTTTATTCGTGGCGTCTAGATTGACATTCTGTTTTCTGTCAAGTAGTTACTGGTGCGTTGTAATGCTTTTCTCCGTGGCGTCTAGATTGACATTCTGTTTTCTGTCAAGTAGTTACTGGTGCGTTGTAATGCTTTTCTCCGTGGCGTCTAGATTGACATTCTGTTTTCTGTCAAGTAGTTACTGTTGCGTTGTAATGCTTTTCTCCGTGGCTTCTAAATTGACCTTCTGTTTTCTGTCCAGTAGTTACTGGTGTATTGTAGGTTATTCTATATTCTTTAAGGATTTCCTGAGATTGATGCGTTGAGTTTGATATCTGGGGCATATGTCCAAGATGTGGTCCAGTGTTTTCTGGACTGGACAATACGGGCAATTATTGTTGTGGTTGCGTTGGTCCTTTAGGTATTTTCCGAAACTGTCCTTCAGAAAGGATTTCCCTATCAAAAAGCGATTGATCCTTGTGACGGTTATTACTTGCATATCATTTAGGACTTTGATTTTTCCTAGTGATTTCTTTCTGTAGTAGGAATAGAAGCCTTCCTTTATTGGAGGTGTTCCATATAATGTGCCATTTCTGGTTAATACGTTGTTTTACTTGGCTGTATCGTTATTTTATGCTGTTCGCGAGGTCATATACGTAGCTGTTGAAAAGGTTTGTTTTTATTCTAGGTCTACTTCTTCGTTTCCGATCAGGTGGATGTGCTATGGGACACATATAAATTTAGCTGTGTTGTTTTACCTTTAGCTCTTTTAACAATAGCATTGTTTCTTCTAACATGTTGTATCTGCTTTGTCTGATACCTTTATAACAGTTCAGAACGCTTAATGACTGTGATGATGACATGTCTGATGTAGGTATTGGTTTGAATACACTTAAATGGTTGATTGCCAAAATTCATCTGAGTAGATGGAACAGTCGTCTCGGAGTCTTGGACCTGTTTGGGTTTACTATTCGGGTATCACCATTGCTGCTGCGGTTCTCTTAAGATCCTTGGGTTTAGACCCATCTGTACATATTTTAGTATAATTTGGTAGTCAATGGTGGAGCTTTTATTCCTATATTTGCTTTGATTTTCTGAGGATAGGTGTGTTTTCCAAGTGGTATCGGAGTCTGATATTGATAATAGTGTCCATGGTTTTGCAAATGATATTTGTTGGAGAGATTGGGTGATATGAAAAGGCCATTTTTGGGTCTTTTCTGGGTTTAGGAAAAGCGATGACAATTGCTTGTTTCCAGGCAGTGGGAAGCTTTCCTGTGCTCCAGATAACGTTGATTAGCATAAGAATCATTATATGCATGCTGATTTGACGTTGCTTGTATATTTTTTTATCCTCCACTGGTGAGGTAAATTTTTTGCTCAGCTTTCATGTCCATTCTTGTAGTTTAAAAGAGTTGTTTGATGGTGCTTTATTATGCTTTTGATCCGCAATTTGATCTTTGAAGAGGTGTGGATTTTCCTGTACTAGGTTTAGTCGTTGCATCATAAATGTAGGCGTGTGGTTCTTATTGATACTGGAATTGGCGAAGTTCTTAGATAGTAGTTCGGCTTTCTCTTGGTTGGTTTGAGTTCAAGCTATTGGAAGTTTTGTATTAATGGCCTTGCCTTTTACGGCTTTACGTTTTGCCCATACTGCCTTAGTATTAGTGGAGTATGTGAGTGTGGAGCAGTATGGTCACTTCCTATTGTGTTGTGTTATAGTACATTCTAGTCTGTGATTTGTGCTGTCCTTGTTGTTGCTATTGTGAGGTCTATACTGGAGAATTTTTCATTTGCAAAGATCTATCCTTGTGGGTATCCCAGTGTTAAGGATTCAACTTTGGTGTGCTTGGTGAATTTTGCAATGTATTTGTCTCCGGTGTCGGCGTGGTCGCTGCCCCATTCCAGATTGTGTGCGTTAAAGCCTCCACAGATGATACTATTGTTGGTTGTATCCTTGGTGATTTGGGTATAGTCCTGGACAGTACTAGAGTTTGTGTGATCTGTATTGGAGATTGTTATTAGTTTGATTTCTAACGTTATGATGATGCTCTGGTATTTAATACTATTTTAGGAGGAGCTCGTAGTATTGTTGATTTCTGCATTATTGGTGATGATGCTGTTTACAAAGATAGCTAGTCCTCTTCCTTCCTTTGATTCTGTATTTGTGAAAGTTAAGGTTGTAGTCTTTTAGTGTTGGTGTTGTCTGATTGCTTGATAAGTGAATCTCTTGTAAGCAGATTATGTCGGGTTTGTAGGTTGCCGTGGTGATTGCTGATTGTAATTCACCCTGATTTGCATATAGTAGACTCCTCTACAATTGCCTTGCCAGATAGTGAGTTATGCTGTGATGTTTTGACAAATTTTATCGCTTGCTCCCTATCGGTTGTCTTCTATAAAGGCACCGTTTTGTGTGTATGGGTTAAGTGGTTTCTTCCACAACTATATTAATAGGTGATGGATGTGATTTTATCCATCAGTAGTTAGGGCAACTGAAATACATCTTCCCTGCTGACTTTATTGCGTTTTATTTTATTTTTTTAATTTTTTTTCTTCTGATTTTCTTTAGGTATTTGTTTACGAGTGATGTGGTGATGTTATCCGAATTATGTTGTTGCTGTTGCTGTCTAGTGTAGCTGCTATATGTTACTTGGAGTAGTGTTGTGAGGTGACCGCCTGGTTGTCTTTTGTCTGAGCGTTATGTTTGGTTATGAGTTATGTGGTGCTGTTATCCATCATATTGCAGTTGTTGTTGTCTTGTGTAGCTGCTGTGAGTTTCTTAGGGTAGTGTTGTGAGTTAACCGCCTGGTTAGTTTGTTTCATGATTTGAAGATTGTGGTGTTGTCGGGAAAATAGGCATCTGGTTTAGTTTTAAGCTGGTGTTTGGGAATAGTGGTTCTCCTTTGTGGTACGTGTAATAAGACGGGTATTTTGATGTGGGATTGTTGACCTTGTGGTTTTCTTGCATTGTTCTTCAAACTTTTGTGAGTTAATGTAGTTGGTTCAAGTTTGGTGGTCTGTGCTGCCGAAGTGTTTGTTGTTACTGTGGTTGTTGTTGCTATTATCCTTTGCGGAATAATTGTAGGTATGTGCATTTCATTGCCTTAGGTGCTGTCCTAGGCTTTTGTGGAACAATGCATGATATCTGCATGATGGTGTGATGTACACCATTTTTGAGATCTGCTGCAGAATCGCAGTTTGTTAATATATTTGTGGACGTTTTGTCTTCTCCGTTGTGATCCAATCGTTACTTTTGGTGGTAGTAGTACCTTGAGCTCTAGCAACGCTGTTGATGTTTCCGTGCCAAATTTGTTTCGAAGTTTAGTCGTTCGGCTGTATGCGATATTTTGCTTTTCCAGTTCAGTCTAGTTCTGACGTTGATGTGCGTGCCAGTTGTCCTGTCAGTGGATTTACATCTTTGTATTCATATTCAGGGATACTGGTATTTTGATTTGGTTTGATGTTTATTTTTGTGGTGTTATTTTTCGCAATGGTATTATTGGTTTTTGATGGTATTTCGTTTATTGTTTTGTGCTTGTCTACTTTGACTCTGATGCCAGGTATAGTATTAATCTCAAGACATTTGGCGACTTGATTTGCCATACTGCATTATATCATTATGTAGTCCGCTCTTGGTTTGTAATCTTGAATGTGCCAGTGTGCTGTTGGCATAGTGTAGTATCCAATCATTTGGTGCTTACCATATAAAATGTTTGACGGTAGCTGGCTATAAAGACTGTTAGATGGGTAGGGTGGTAGTTGAATCTGAGTGGTTTATTTGTTTGTTTTCTGATGGAGGTTACTTGATGTGTTGTGTTCTTTAGTTTGGGTTGGAATACTCTTGTTGTTAGTGGTGTCCTTGTTGTGGTGTTTTTTAATAACCTTATTCTGATTTTGTTGTGTTGCGTTTTGGTTGTTGTCTGTATTTTCTACGTTTAAAGAAGTTACTATTTTAGTTTTCTTAATTTGTGCCTGGCCCTTAACGGGGAGATTGACTATTGCTGTGTGCACTGTCTCATATTTTATTCATTCTCAGTATGTGCGTTGTTCTATGATGGCTTCCTTTTAGTCTGCATGGAATATCACTCTTTTAATTCCTTTATTTCTTTCACGTTGATGTATTCTGAAGACCCTACCTGATGGATATTATGGATGGTGAATGATTTTGAACGCTGTCCAAATCATCATGCTGACATGGTGGTCTTCAAGTGCCAAACTAAAGACTGAGTTGTGTTATGTGGGTCAGTAGGCGGAGTAGCCTGGGCTGTCACACGACTTAAAATTTGTCCGTTTCCGGGATGGTATTATGGAACAGTAGATGGAGGGGTGTGTGTCCTGATCTCTCGCCTACCTTTGTTAATATACCAGACACATATATGTCGGGGTCATGGTAGGAAAACTAACAAGACCCACTCCATCATTATTAACATTGAACGCGCGGACCTAAAAACACCCACCCCGTTCACTTTCTTCTATAAACACAATTTTATTTTCACTCTTAGGTATAAAACAGTCCCTATCTTACAAGCCAGGGAAACGAAATGTTTGTAATCACTGATTGTATTTACGTTGTATCAATTTGATGACCTTCATCACGCATCGTGTATTGATTTTGCAACGGACTAAATCGGGACAATTATTGTGCAATATGTCGGACCACTCTTGGACTTTTATTTTAGGGGCCGGTACTTTGTTAGCAGCTGACGCAGCATCAACAGATGTAGAGGGGACGTTCTCGCTTGAAGCTGCCATTGTTGGCAACACCACACGATGTGATTAGGTGGACCATCAATAAAATTATGTTTATGTCTGATCAAACGTTTAACATATTCGGTTTTGCCTAAACCACTTATGCCAGGAATTAAAACGATAAATTAATGGTTATGATACAAGGTCTCCCAACTAGCACGATCTCAGATTTTGGTCGATGACGTTGAAATTGTAGGAAGAGGAGAATACACGAGAGAGAGAGAGAGAGAGAGAGAGAGAGAGAGAGAGAGAGAGAGAGAGAGAGAGAGAGAGAGAGAGAGAGAGAGAGAGAGAGAGAGAGAGAGAGAGAGAGAGAGAGAGAGAGAGAGAAAGAGAGAAAGAGAGAGCTATAGTGTAGGGTTCGTCACTTATGAAACAGACATATACAAATATTTTAATTTTTTTCTTTTCTGGACACGTTTATTTCAAAATCAAATTAAAATAAAATATGAAATAACAAAAATTACATAAAAGTCAAATGGTTAAGTACATCGATAAAATGAACATCAAAACGATCAAAGTGCAATATAAACATGACACTGTATACGCTTTTGTTGAGGTAGGTGTGGTGTCGTAGGAACAGATTGCAATGTTCTTAGAAGCTCCTCACTTGGCACAGTCGCACAGGCGTTCACTTGGAATGGCCATTCAGAGATTGTATACATTTCCCTTATTATGGATAGTTTTCAAGGTATTCCTTTATTCTTCTTGGACAACAGTACTACCTTCTCTACGGTACCGTAATACATGTACCGCAGTGTGATGGGTGGAAAGCTCATATAAGGTAAGGACAGTGCGGGGTGTGTTTCAGAATAGCTGATTCTTTATAGATACATCGATTCATACGCAACCTTAGACTACAACTGAAACACCGTACGTAGTATCTCAATCCATTGTCAGGTCCAAGGAAGCTAAAATATTAGAAGTAGGCAATCCTTCCCTATCCATGGGCCATTGTTGCACTTTTCCAATTGACTGGCACAATCACAGGTCAATTAAAAAGACAGGAATATTGTATTGTTTGAACTAGGAGTTCTCAGTGAGACTTTCATTCGACTCTTGGAGTTGGCAGTGGGTCCCTCGATTGATTTTTTTCTGTGTTAAAGTTATCCTCCTTGATTGTGGCTATAGTCCTGGAACTATTTGTTATACCAAAGTGTCCGTAATGTAAAGGGAAATGGTTAGAAAATTACACTCGCGTCTGGTAAACAATTTTATACCTTTTACCAAAGACCGACTGACGATTATGTGTGAGGTAGGTAGGTAGTCACTTTAAAATCTTTATCCTCTCCAGACTGCAAAGCTTCTTATAAGACCGTACATTTGACCACTTGACTGGTGCGAGAATTCAGGGTCAATACTGTCACTTTACTGTCGGTGTGCACTTCTTGTGGTTCGCGGTGTTCGTAGTCGTATTGTTTTCAACCGCCAATAGCTAAACTTAGAATCTTGTATTTGGAGTGCTCGTCCGTACAGGCTCATAGGCGATCGATACAGATAAAACTGTTCTTGTCAAAAGAAAACATACTTTCTCCTTACAGTACTAAAGGTTTGTATAATTTTAAGAGAGCATGGGATGTCACTTAGGCCGCAATGATGGCATTTCCAAATTCGTCGTTTCCTACAAATTCCAGTTCTTCGGAATAAAGGGGTCACACATATGCCCTTGGCTATTATGGAATAAAAACTAATTAATTTTAGATTTATACAAACGACTAACATCAAGTAATTACGAAGGACGAACACACGTTTCATGCATTTTGTTTTGTCGCGAATGATCTCGAAGAAGCCGGAAGAATCGAACAAATACTCCGTTTTGGAAAACATGGCCGTTTTGCCATTTTGCCACACAAGCAATTCAACATCACTTAAGAAAACAATCGTCGAGCTTCGTTCTTCCCTACGTGGTCTAAAGTTATGTTAGGAAGGATAGCCGATGGCGTCTTGTTGAGTTACATAAAGGCATCCACGTATTTCGGGAAAACACTCTTCTGAATTTCGTCGCCTTTGTGGTATTGTTCTGTCTTAGGAAAGTAGTACATTTTGTACACTTCTAACAATTGGTATCCCAGATCCAGAACATTAATGAATTCCACACTGATCCACGTTCGTGTCAAGGCGGATTCTTCCTGGGTGTGATGGCAAGGTTGGTCTTAGTTCCGCGTTTCGGCACAAGTACGGTGCAATAAAATCATTTTCCTTAGCAATGGTGAGGTAATACGGGATGGTACAAGTTTGTGGGAGGCAAAACTTTACATTTAATCAATCCTATTTATTGTCGAATTTTGTCCAGATCGATGCCTTTAGTCAGTAATTGTTGTGCCCTGCGAGAAATTAATAATTTTTACACACGTAATGATACAACAAACACACGTCTAAGTATTTGATTTATTCTCGCTTCTCATCGTCGGTTTGGTGCCGCAAACAGGTCCGTTCGTCCATCCTTCGTGGAAACTATCATGGGTTATAAAGGTCCACCAACTTGTAACTTTTTAAATTAGGAATCGTATTTCAAACGGTGATTATAATCATGTTTTAACATTTACTCCAATTTGTATCCTTGATGCTCTAACTTAAAAAGACCCTGACCAATGGCCTGGTAAAAATCTTTCATAGTACAATGAAAAAACTGATTTTTAGTGTCACGTTGAGGATAACAGATGGGACGTCAGTAAAATAAGCAACCGTTAAACTCGTACACTATTTTGAGGTTTATGTCTCAAGCATCCACCGAATACGTTAGGATGATCTTGTCAGCTCCTACGTTTCGGGTGTGTTGGATCCATGTGTCTTCTTTGTTGAACAAATAATGGAGCCAGAATTCGGCTTTGACAGGGTGTTGCCATTTGACAAAGTTCATTGTTTGAGTGTGGATGAGAGCCAGAGGTGTTTGGCCATCAGTCATTTGCGGTACACTAAGGAACACGCTCTGGCAATGATGAAGGCTTTCTTCAAAGGATCTATCTTTCCCTGCTGCATGAACAATTCTAGAAATTTTCAATAGCAACGCCGTAAAAGGTCCACGTCGGATCGACAATACTTTAAAATTTCTTTACAAAAGACGAAGGGGTCTGAGGAGTGAAAGTGATTCCAAGCTTAGAAAGCTTCTCGTTGGTAGTTGTTCAAGTTGTCGTGGTCGTATTAGTTAGTATCATACAAATGGGGGAAAAAGGCGTGTTGATTGGATTCGGTATTGAAAAAGTGCAGAAATAGCCTTTGACCATTTCTGTCATTCCTAAAGTTTTAGACATTCGGATGAATGGCATAGCCAAGTAACTTATCGAACCTTTAAACTGCATTTTTGTGCCACTTGCATAGGGATAAATTGAATACTTTCATGGGCAGGATTGTAGCAAATGATGCCTAAAGGTGAATCCATGGGGGCTGCTGTTGTTGCTCATTAAAAGATTACAAACAGTTCCATGGGTTATTATTATAGTGTTTAGGATTGTGAAGATGTTTGACAAGCATTAGGAACGGAAGTAGTCTCCAATCCTTTGTTAGATTCTAATTATTTTATCTTTTATGTCTTCACGTCTTACAATTTTCATCTGCTAAAGACGGTGACGATATTATCATTTTGATTCCGTGTTTAATTCAGGAGCAGCGAAATATGTCAATTGGGAAGTTGTTATACATGGTGTTGCGCAGACATAGTTTGATTCTCTTTTCGTTTTTTAATTGTTTTCATGCCTGTGGTTTTGTCGAAATTCTTATTGTCGTTAAGCTCTTCATTATCATTTAATAGCAGTAATGAAATCTCCCAGACCAAACTTGGTTACATTTTCCAAAGCTTTGTGGTGTATATGTTGAAGTCTCTGAATTAATTGTCCATACCGTCGAGATTTTTTCTGAATCTGACAAATCTGATTGTCTCTCATCGATTTAATGTTTAGTTTTATCTGTATCATGTTTTCGATTAGGATCAGGAGCAAGGTGTTGGTGCCAACGATGGAGTTCCAGCCATCGTTTGTATAGATCTATAATTAAATTGTTTTCATTCCTTAATAGCCAAGGGCATATGTGTGACACCTTTCCAGAAATGTATCTTCTTCATCTCCATCAGATCACTCATCCAAATATCTGACAAGCAATGGATCTTAATAAAAGATCAGCCACTGTCAGCAATGTTCATATCAACATGTGTAGAAATCATTGAATGAAAATTTGCCTAATGAGCATTACCTTTTAACATTTGGCGACGAAGGGAACGCTGTGTCTGTATCTCCTAAAAGGCACTGGCTCGGTCAAACTTCGCAAAGAAGATTCACATATGGTATCTAGGCATGCTTAATGACACCGCTTATAGATCCATATAATCCTTATTCAAGATGATTAGTGCTTTATATTGAATACTCATTTCTCGATCGGCCAGTTATGATTAATCTACTCTATGTTTGCTATGAGAAAATTTTGGTTTAGTATAGTTTTCATTGATAAGATGATTTAATGGAATCACTCTCAATGTAAGCGTCCATAACTGATATTAGAGATTACATTCTAACGATATTGAAAGTACTTGGATATCTCTACGCGAGAGGTAACTTACATCTTAATTGGTGATGAGAAAGGAAAGAAGAAATTGATGTTTGCAACTTTTTTCTTGCAAGACTAACACGAAGCAAGTGATATCAAATTGACTTTCCCCGTTTCTTGACATCAATTATGAAATTATTCTGTAACGAAATCTCAAATAAGCGAGACTGGTAGGTTTCACATTGTACTTGATGGCATCTTCATTCACGATAGTGTAGGCATGGTGTTTCTAACTGTCTGGATGAAACTTGAAATTGAGACTTATCTCCTTATTTAAACCACACCTCAAAAAGTGCATGAAGACTGATGGTGGTATGAAATTTAATATATTTTAATCTTCTCCCAGAATATCATCGATAATGACAAGGCATGTGTGTCTAAAGTCAGACACGACGTAATTGCTTTTGTACGAATTCAGTCTACAAATGATTCTTTTGATTTTTATGGTGTAAAATGTAATATTATTGCAACTCATAAAATCCTACATGATACCTTTTTTTTTCACGAAAATAGAACATTTTGAAGTTCTAATCATAATCATAATCATAACATTTTGAATAATCACACGTTTCGGTCGGTAGCAGGTACACAAATGAATGTGTTCAAGAGATTGAGAATATACGTTGGGTTTTCGCTCTTTCTGATGCTTAGTTTAGTCGTAACAATATCTATGTGACCGCCAGAGATAAATTTCCAAAGTTAGTCGTGTGCAGCAGCAGTCCACTCAGAGGCATCCGTTTCAGTTAGTGTTATTTACGAGAGCAGGCATAGATCGGTTTGAGACGCAGCCGTAGTTGTGAATTTTCAATTCAAAATGGCCACTTCGGGAAAGGTAATTTACAGAGATTGCAACATTTATTTGTTACCTATATCACGTAGCTACCACGCTAATGTTCTTTACTGAAATATTTATTCCAAGCCAATTTTTCCCAACTGGCGCATTACATATTTCTTTGGTCATGAAAGTATAAATGCTTAACACATTATCTACAAAGTACGACCATTTCAAGCTCATAATCTAATGTTTGAAATATATTGTGTGTACTAAAATAGGTTTGCTTTACTAATATACATAATACGGTGATAGACCTTGCGTACATCAAATAATGCAACTTGAAATATCTAATGATCATTGATTTTGTTTGGTTAAAAGGAACCAGATAGACACACAGATACGCACAGCGCGCGCAAGCACGTGGCACACGATGTCCGCGGTATCGAGGGGATTGCTCTCTACAGCAACGAGATCGCAACATTGTGAAATAAGTAGGCATAACCTTTCTAAATATATAAGTGCATCTTATAAGAATAATAAAGTTATAAAATATATCAACCTTTTATTGCATATTTGCTAGATCATTCAATTTATGAACGAAACTAAGCACCGCGCAGTAACACACGCTAATCGACTGCTTTGAGATGTGAGGGTTTATAGAATGATTCTCACTGAACACGGAACATAACATGTTTTAAAGAGGATTGAACGTCAAGTAAGCAAAGAAACGCAGTAAAATGTTGATATTCTAAAATCGGATGTAATACATGAATGCAAATAGATGATATCGTTAGAAAAAGAACCATAAGCATTTTGTCCAAAGTTTATTTTCGTTCGATTGTCTCAATGCTGCTGTCATAATGGCGGGTAAATTATTATATCTAGGGTCTTGTAGTCCGTCGGCCTTTGTTAGAACCTAAAAATAGATATAGATTCAATTTGGAGTTTAGTTTATTTCATTAATTTCAGACAAAAATAAAAAGAATGTCAGTGAAAATGGATACTAGTGTAGTTTAAGAGAAACGACATTGTTGACTGATTTATTTCATAGCACAAATTAAACAGTTCGTGCAGACATTCACTACCTACTATTTCAGTAATGGATGTCATTTTTAGGCAATGATTACTTATATATTAAAATAGCGATTATTCACTGTTTCAGATTCTTTGGAAAGCCATTATTATCTAGCCCCGAGACAAATGTAAGGCAAAAATCAATGTTAATGTACGTGGCCAGTTTTTGGCAAAGACAACTAAAACTTATGATCCAGAATAAACCAGACAGGATTTTGTCTGCTGTGATGACACAAAAAAGAGCTGGCTGGATAAAATTTGTATTACCATGCTGTATTTATGATAGACCCAACGTCTTCTTTCCATGACCCACTTTTGTGACTAACTACGATTGTGGACAGTAAGTGTTTTCTGAAGATTGTAAATGGCATTTAAAGTGCATAGATATCAGAATTAAAGAGACTGTATATTTATATCACATTTTTGATCAAGACACATTTTGACGTACCCACGAATAAACACACATTCGCGAACACATATCGGTTAGTAGTGAACAATAGCCTTCAATTTGGCAAATAATTTGCAAATCGCATTTGTTTATATTATTTTGTTTGCATTTTAAATCGTTAGACATTCGTGCTTTAATTGCTATTAAAATCCAGATCTATTAATTCTAATGCACTTAAATCCAGGATATATATATATATATATATATATATATATATATATATATATATATATATATATATATATATATATATATATATATATATATATATATATGTAAGTGTGTGTGTGTGTGTTAATCAATAAAATTCTCACCTTTGTGTCTTTATTCTTACAGATATATGGGCCACGCAGTACTTGCTCGTAAATATGGACGAAGAAATATATTTTCGATCCACACTAACTGTGTCTATCTTAGCTGAGTGATTATCAAACTTACTTTATTAGCATTATTGTAAGGCTGCCAGCTGAATTATGGTTATTTCCTGTACGAGAGAGAATCAAAATAATTTTGCTGATTAGTTGTTAAACGTTTTTATAATTGATGAGATGCTTTCACCCTACCAGTCAATCCCCTAGGAGGGCATTCGCTTAAAAGGTTAGGTCTGTTACTCTCAGAGTTGACCTACGAGGCTAAAGTACACACTTATATAAACATTTAGACTACATATAGAAAGGAAATGTAATTTACTATCTGCCAAGTTTAATTATTCCACGTTTTATTCACACAGTAATTGACATTAAAATATCAATACAAAATATCTGTCTTGAGAACGTAGTATAATTATTGCATATCATATGATTCCTCCTTAAACTATTAGAGTCTACCTATGGGAGAAATATGGTAATTGGGACGTAACCTCACAGGGCGGAAATCTTCCAAGATGACGTCATCTGCCAGACCGGAAGGATTCATTGAAACTACGACCAAGATAAAATATCACCATTGGAAACTGCAGATTCAGGATGTTAAGACAGTTGCGAAACTTGAGAAACTATTCCGTGGGATGATAAGATACGAATAGCAAATCATTGACCTTCTTGAGATGTGCTGGAAGTGATCAACAAATGAAGGACACATGATTTATTTCAGTGTGCATGAGGAAAAGATAAACACGGAGTCATTGTGAATGTAGTCGCGGGTTGTCGACCAGTGTCTATTAGGCTGATTACCATTCGCCTATTTCAATCAATATCATAAAGTTAATGCTCCTACATTTGTCCATGATGACAAGGAAGTGGATTAGTTCTGCCACCAGCGTCAAGAAACTTTCACGGGCTGGACACCAGATAAAGGAGTTTAGTTAAGGAAACTGACACGCCCTGATAAGGCAAGAGACACAGGAAGACAAGAGAGAAGTATGCGGTCCATACTAATATGAACATATATTTAAAATATGCCTCATGCTCATAGACTTCACTACTTACAATAACATAGCCCTAAGGAACATCCTTGGCTCCCAAAGACTATATAGCAAATGGGCTTTGCACAGTCCAGACGGAAAACATCACAACCAGATTGACAACGTTAGCGGTAACATTGCTCAAACACTTTGCATCACAGGAGATGAAGACCATGAATTGATGATGAAAATCAAACTTTGTCTGAGGAAAACCAATAAACCAAGACAGGTTAGGATCAAGTTTAAACTTGAACAGATGAAAGTCCCAAGAGTACAACAAAGATCACAAGCAAAAGCAGTTGGGAAATTTTCACCACTCACATTTCAGGATGCTGAAAAAAGAAATAAACCTAGATTCACTGATCACCACAGTAATGACAGTAATAGGCACAACAAGTGAGAGGGATATATTAGGATAAAGATGTTATATATCAGAGTATAATCTTCTATATGTGTTATGTGAGAAGAACACTTAGGAGACCGTTACGGGACCTTAAAGAAGCAGAAACATCCAAGGGAAATAACAACAGGATGAAGAAGCGTTCAAGGTAGCGAAGAACAACTGGTTAGAGGACCAATTTAAGGAAGTTGAGGTAAGCCTAAATCAGAATAACATTTAACACTGAAAGACAGGGTATCAAAGAATTCGGGAGATCTGCCACAATCTAGGAAATGTCTGGTAAGAGTCTCAGCTAAGATCAAGAGATTCTTGACAGATTGTCAATTTTAGTTCAGAACGTTTCAACCAGGAGACTTTAGTAGCCAAGATGTAAAATACTTCGCACAACAGAGGTTGGCCACCTGATACTAAGAGAAGAAATATAGGCAATAGTAAATGCGCAAAAGAAATGGGAGTCATCTAGTGTAGAAAAAAATATCATCAGATCTTGCTAAAACAGGATGAATCTCAATTATATATAAACCCACGACAATCTACTAAAAGATTAGGTGTTTGTCTGACCCTTTGCAGATTTGCATCGTCACCTCATAGACACAATCTCTGATCATCATTCATCCTACGAAAGAGAATCTGAAAAAATATCAAAACTTCCGAACAATCAGCCTCATCAGTCACCCATGCAATAATTGATTAAGATCATTCTCAACATACCGAAACCAGCCGAGCACATAATTGCCCAAGAAAAGTAGGTTTCATATTAGTATATAGCACCTTTACAACATATATTCCACCTTTGAATCGTCTGAGAAAAGCATCTGTGGAATCAGCAGAACCGTTATCATGTTTTCATTGATTCTAAGAAGGTGTTTAACAAGGTATAGCATGCATCGTTGTGGGCCATCATGCGGATATTCAACAAACACAAAACTGATCAACTCCATATAAAACTTTTAAGACAAGGCAACTAGCTCAGCTCTCATGTTTGGCAATATGGAAGATTGGTTTAGTCTAAATTGGTCTAAATTAGAAAGGTGATTCCCTCTCTTCAACATCTACCTGGAAAGTATCATATCAGATCTCTTGGAAGACCATTAGGGTAGTGTCAGTGCTGGAGGCAAAACAATCACCAGCCTGAACTTCAATGAACACTGGATGACCAAGAGCTGGAAAACTTAGTGAACATTCTCATCTAAGCATAACTAAAGTAGTATCGAATGGATGGAGATCAGATAATGACAAATAATCTGAGTGACATCCAGAAGGAAATATGGGTAAAGGAACAGCAGCAGTGTCAAGATTGTAGCATGTATGTGCTATCGCCTCTATTTAAGGTTAAAAACTTGAGGTTATTTCCTGGATTTTGCAGATAAAATCTGCTCTTGCAAAGCTGAAGCCTATTTGGAAGGATAGGAAGATCAAACTTATGGACACACTTATCACGTCCATATTTATTTATCTATGTGAGACATGAATTCCAACTTGAGAGAATAATCCATTATTTACAGATGCGATGTTATCCAAAGATCTTAACTATTTTATATTTAGACCACGTGGTGAGCCTTAGAAACCAATGTGAAATTTCCAATATTTAGATCTACTATACTCAAGAAAATAAAGCTAAGCTGGTATGGTCACGTCTCACGCTCATCTGGGTCGTTTGCCGTTTCAAGTTGTCACAGTAAATATAAAAGACTCTGATACAACGTTTTGAACTTTTAGATGAAACAATCTGGTATTGTGCCTTGAAAATAATTTTTAACACATAACAATTTAAACAAACAATACATCCTATTGATAGGTTTATAAATACGGAGAACCATTGCAAATGTGAGGATCCTCACTGGCGAAAATCTCTGTATATCTTGCCATGGCGCACTCCGTTCATTAGACTCGTTTTAAGCTTCTTCTGCTATCGATACAAGAAACTTTTTCAACCGCCGAGGTCATTACACACACGCTATTGATTGATTTCACTTTGAGACACGAGACAAATTTTTTACTCAAGAAACTAAAAATATTATTTTGAACAAATAGTGTTAAGGCAATTAATAGAATGGTTCCCATCTACTTATCAAATCTGCTTTTGTTCACTCCATTACCTCTTTAGTTATTGTACACAATTTAAATTATTTTTTATTGAAACACGATATTTCGAAACTATATTTTGACCTTGAAAATATTAAACATGTATTGTATCGATGAAGATAATGCAATTAGACTGATATGGGGTAAATTATAAATTCCATAACATCATTCACCTTCATACAGCTTTTATATCCTATGGATTTTACCCTTCAGCCGTATTTCTTTCTCAAAATCTAATCTTAAATATATTTTAAGCAAAGAAAACTGGATGTTTGGTAATGTTTACAGAAACAGAAGACAATATGTTTGTAATTTAAAGCTGAAAGGTAGGAAAAAATCGTAGTTTTACATATTTTGAATTTTTCAATATAAAATATCGCAACGTTTAATAAGGAACACAGAAGACATTTGTAACAGATAGCATAATATGCATTATATAACACATTACAGGTCTGTTACAATGATCATAATGTACTGTGATTTAGTCTACTTATTAGTGGCATTAATAAGAAGACTTAAGGTTATAAAGTATATAAAATTTCACTTAACGTCTTCCGTGTCGGTCATGGTCACAGATAGTGGGAACATCAGCAAGTAAGTGCATAATGCAATAAGATATATGTTTTATTGCTCACATCCCAAACTATTTGTTGGAATTCTTTCCTCGGAAAGCTGATGAAAAACACCGCTTAAAACATTTGCATGCTTCATCAAGGAGAATAGGTTTTGATTTGATCATTTTAAGACAAAATTGTTTTTCTGTTGAAAAACGGGTATTCTCTGGCGATGCGTTAGCACAGGCTGTGCAACAGACATTTGCCATCAAACACTCATTCACAAGACTGCAATCCCAACCATGACGCCATTAGTACATTTACAGTGCAATGCAATACTTTGGTGACACTGCATTACAGGATATTTGTCAACACTTCCTACATAGTAGGCGCTTCACCATTATCAAACGTTTGACAGTTTGTGGTGGATTTTATGCAGCAAAATGCTGCCAATCGATCCAAGTTTATTGTATTTCTTAAGTTGTTAGAATGTTTTGTGAACAGTAAAATCATATACAGCAGGGTGAATATTAAGGTCAAAACAGGAACCCAGGAGTAATAATGGAAAGCTACACAAACATTTGTTTGTTATTGTTGACGTAATAACCATCATCTCCACACCCAAACTATATCAACGGAAAAGTCAACCAGATCCCTGTTCTCATCTAATACTTATCTTATTCGTACGTCCCAAAGCTTCATCTCTTTTATAAATAGCAAGAATAGGGCGATAGCTAAGGCGTATGATCGTGTTGTACACTAGTAGGATTGAGGACCACATTTTCTAGATCTAGTTTATTTTTTATAGATCTAGTTTATTTTAGAAATATGTAACCTGTTCAGCCTGTCACGTTTTGAAAGTTTTGTTAATGTTGTACGAGCAATGCTTGTCGATGAAAAGGTAGATACATTTAGCATGGTAATTAGATCTGATTAGGCATGTAGTACATGTTCAATACTAACTTTTAGGTCCTTTTCGAGTTCAAGGTTGAGAACTTGATTTTCTCATTGATGGGAGTAGCGTTATCTGGACTGGGATGATGGTGGTTGTGATGGTTGGGCATAATCCACAATAAGCAGTAAAGCCAATTATCTAAGCGTTAGTTATACATTGAACTCTAACTCAATGACATTTCTAAGGAGATTAAAATTAACGAATATGTTGTTTACCACCAACATTCCTATACTGCTAAGTTGAATGCGGCTTCTGGAATTCAAAACAATCTAATCATTAGTGTGAAATAGTTCAATGAATCGGTTATTTCATATTACAGATACAATTCTATTTTTTTCTAGCGTTAAATTATATTACGAAAACCTAGGAGATATTTAATTCAGAATTTTTCAAGCGTCAAATCAGTTCATGTGGGCATAAGATATGGGTTACCGAATATAATTGTATGTCACGTGTCAGTTGTATTTACGAAGTACCGTCTCGCTGCGAGCAATTTTACAATATTTACAATAATATCCACTTAAGTGAAGATTTGTTTTATTTTTCGTAGTAATTTCAGCTTGATAGTTTGGAAATTTTTACTTTGTTTCAAAGGCATGATGTGTACAAGCACATTGTTGATAAATTTGTCTGTGATATCGTTGAGAAACTGTCGGTATTCAGGTAGACTACGCAAATCAATACAAATGGTCTATATGCATGTATTTACTGCAACTGCCTTTTAACTCAGTGGATTGGAATTATATTTAGAGAACAACATTTTAGTTTCCACAAGAGGTATTGTTACAAGTGATACTATTTTATTAGAGGCGTAATTATGTTATAGTTTTGTTAATGTTGTCTATGCCATATAAAATCTAAACTGCTATAAATAATAAAAGCCAAAGTTTTGCGATAAAGGTGAAACTTGCAAACAGATAGACGTAATTGTATAAGTATCCAAATTATAATGGAGAGATTTAATTTGTTTAATCCGATGAGTATCATATTTCATTCGCAGTCGATCGATATAAAATTTAAATATAACCGCTTATTATACATTTCCCAAAAGGGAGTATCAATCGCAACATTACACACTTAAATAAGACGTTAATGCAACATTATCCCCCCTAAAATATGAGGATTCTTTATCTAAATGGCTTTCTTAAAAAAGCACTCCACTTACTACCCCTACTTACTATTATCTCCTGTCAAAATACAGAATGCCACACTTACAATCAAATATCATGAACCAAAAAAGCCCGCATCACTATTTCTCCTATAAAACACAGAAGCTGCACTTACGATCAAAATTGAGAACACAAAAGAGTTTGCATCTCCAGTACTAAGTTATAATACAAAGATCACTCAGAGTATGATTATGATCAAGCAAAATACAGTTTAATATCTTGTGTTAAGATAATGCATAAAGTTATAGCGAACTTGGTTAACATCACTTAAATTTGCATAAGCAATCTAAAGATTTACAATGATCACGGTCTGAAGAAATCCAAAAATTAAAATTGGGTCAATGAAATGGATCTCTTTGGAAATTAAGAGATGGTATTAGTAACAGCAAATGCATATTTCAAAACAAAGCCAAATTAATAAACTCTTTAGGAGAGATCTATATTTCGAGAAATAAAATTAAGAAGCAATTTTATGCTAATACGTACATGTGACACTGAAAATTGGCAACATATGACGACAGCGTTTTTATAACGTTAACAGTAAAATCCAGCAAAGGATAAAACACCTTATGCTGAACATTAGTTCAAGCCCAATGCATTCAGATTTTGAGGATACTATAAATGGTAATTTCACATAAAGTCCATCACGAAAAAGAAAAAGATATAATGATTACTATAAATTTTATATTTAGTAGGATAGTTATTAAATAGATGTTCATTAATTTCTATAATTAGTAAAATTACTTATCACCTCGAGTAGATATATTATAATTACAGTTTTGGTCACAATATTTAAATTGTCTTTACGATGCATCATTTAGAGATGAGAGCCGAAATACGATGGGCATTTGGTGATTACATAGCACTTAGCAATTACATGACAATCACATAGCATTCCTATAGCAATTGGATGGCAATTATATAGTAGTTACACGGAAATTGCATAACAATCACATGGCAATTACGTATCATTTGCACAGTAATTCCATGGCAATTACATAGCATTTATAAAGTAATTGCATGGGATTTGAAACATTGTTTTATTCTTGAAAAATATTAGAACCTATAATTTTTACAACTTGAAGTCACAAACAGCGGATGAAAGTGGAACAGGCATTATTTGCAAGTATGAATATGTATATATTAAACGTAATGTTAATTTTGCTGTTATAAAATTAAATAGATAAGGTCACTACCTTAATAAGTGACTGGTAGGTATATTTGATTCAAAAGTTTATTTTATAAAACCTAATTTATCGCATGTTATTTCCCTTGATATCTATTTTAGTATATCTTCTGTAAGATTGGGTTAACGATGATACGAGGAATACAAGACAAGATCTATACCACCTAACAAGCACAGGAAATTTGCAATTTGCAGCTAGTTTACATTTGCTAATTTTGGGTTCTTATGACTGGAAAAAGGTTGCAGAACTGCATTAATACTAATTCCACTGAAAATGTATAGCAAAAAATATTCCCTTAGGGATGATGCCAATTTCCAAGTCAGGAAATATCGTAGGCTGACTCCAAAATTTATTATTCCTCACTGAGTCTTCGTTTATTATAGGTATTTCTACGAAGAGCATTAAAATCACCTGCTACCTTCCCAGCAACAATAGTAAAATCAAACGTGTTATCCCTTTGAACTTTTCAGGTGATGATGATTGACAGCAATGAAATCTACAAAAGATCAAACGAACATTTTGCATTGTTGCAGAGCGATCATATAAATTTTAACAAATACGTCTTGAAAACAAACCCAAGCAACGAAACAAAAACAAACTGTAAAACATAAATCAACTACCCGATATGACGACCTTTATTAGATTCTTTGCTTTTTTAGAAAACAATATATCGGTTCTTCAACTAAATCAACAATCTTAAATTTGCAATCGTTCATCAATACACACAAATTATGAGACAATGATGATTCGATGATGTTTTTGCACTGAAAATTTGGCTGCGAACTATATCGAGGTGATGTTACAAGCATTCCCCCGTGAATAGATAATATAATCGGGTTGCATGAAGTGTTGCGGATATATAGTCTTAAAACAAAGAAACATAAAAAACAAAGCCAACATGTTTCATAGAATGCTTGTATTTGTGATGTGTTTTCGATTTCTAACGTATCTTTAACAATTTTTCAGTCATATCGCTACCATGTCTGCAGTGTGGCAGTTTATAGTGATGTCTAGCACTAAGGCATCATGCTGCAGACATATAACATGATGTCCAACCCAGTCACATTATCCTGCCTCCATACCGACCAGTCCTAATACTAACCTCTTAATGCTGAGAGCCAAGCGAGGCAGTTGTTAATACCAAGTTTTGTAAGTCTTTGGTATGACTCGGCCGGGATGGAACCAACCACCTCTCACATCAGAGGCGGACACTAAAACCACTAGGCCACCGGAGCGTTCAAATGAACCAAGTAATTTAATTCATTAATTTACATAATTAAAATTTTAGACGATGATATGATTCAGAATTTCTTTATTGTGAAATAAATCCCAAATAATCGTCAAGTTCTACACAAATCAAAATATATAATATTCCAAATATTCCTAGTCTTGAACATGCGTGATGTTCCACAACGATATGATTCAGAATTTCTTTGACTAAATTCACAATAATCAAACAATATTCTTTTAGTGCAAGATTAGATGCGCACATCGTAATATCATCGACTAATTTAAATAAATAAGTCCTCTCAAATTATAAATGCAACCAATAAAATTGACTTCACAATCATTGATGTCAAGAAAAGAATTATGTTGATGACAAACCTTATACAAAGACAAAACAAGATGTCCTGGATCTGGTCATCTTATCAATATCATAGCAAGTTTACTTTCTAGAATAGTCTAAGAAGAAAATGTCACATAGACATAAACATGCTTACAAATATTTCATAAATGTCCAATACACGATAATAGATAAAAGTTATTTATGTAATAACTTGTTTAGAAATGAACCATACAATTTATAATTATGGACACATACTAACACAAAATATAGAAATCCATAAAACACAACGCGAAATTAAGTACACGTTCATTGTCTGACTGCATCAGGCAAGCTAAGTTACAAGATAAACAGCAAAACTGTTTGTATGGATGTGTAATTCTAGTTAATTTAGTTGGAATAATTAAGTAAAATAAAACTGTATTGGTGTGCAATTCTAGTTAATTTAGTTGAAATAATTAAGTCTATTTTGAAACATGTCATAGTGCAAATATATTTAAAATAAAGACATATACTCAATTAACCAATGCCATAAAAAGTGAGATAAAAGATATACCGAAAAATGTTTTGCAACTAAGGAACCAAAACGTTAGAACACATAACATGGACATTAGTATAACAAAAAGAAATAAAGATTACAATAATCGCAATTTACACGAATAAAATATTTACGACGGCAGCAATAACAATTTTTTTATGCTTTCGAAACCATTTTTCAAAAGTTTGTCATCGTCCGAAAATAATTGACAAATTTCGATAACAACTCACGATTTGGTGTTTCGATTGACTCTCTCTCTCTGAGTAGACAACTTACGCAGCACAATATTGCAAAAATCAATTAATACAGGTTAAAATAATAGCATTGCTATTTTGATATTTTAGAAGTTCTACAAAATTCTAAAAATAATTTATTTTTCTTAGAATACAAAGTGAAAGTGTAAAGTGAACATACAGCAGCATCAACACCAAACAGTCTTAAGTTCCAATTGAATTCCATCGAAACTAAAAGCTGAATACAAACCTTAAGACTGATTTTTATGCTTTGAGGTAGGAATGAATAACATGTGAAATAAACTATATTATATTAAAGATATCTAGGATGGATGTTCTTTATATATCATTTAAAGTTGTGAACAAGGTTAGGAATTTCTAAGTGAAGAACCATACAAAAGACCCAGAATCAGATACCTATATTTATCTCCACTGATAATAACATAAATACTTAATCCTTTTTTAAATAAAAGCTATACATTATGTTCTTACAAAGTCAATGCTACTTGTTAGATAAAAAATGACATTGATTTGGACAAAAATTAGGTGTACATATATATATATATATATATATATATATATATATATATATATATATATATATATATATATATATATATATATATATATATATATATGTATATATATAATCATTACGAAAATCCGACAATAATCAAATTATATATACATAACACCCGCCAGAAATATTGAATGCATCAATGAACATATCCAAATTAATCTTTATTCCATTGGTCTAATGTCTGTAACTTTCATACTTTAGATCTGATTTATAGTCAAACGCACATATTTCATCCATGAAATCAACGTAAAATGAAACAAATTGAGATAATATAAAAATCTTTTGACTGCAATTCCTTATGTCATGAGAAATTATATGAATAGGATGGATACGTCACGATTCAGGTCTGTCACCTATTGTCTTCAAATTAAGTCAATTCACCTTCACGCGTACTAGGAAAGGGACATACAATTGAAAGAAAACATCATACCATTTTCAAAATGTATGCATTTTATAAAAGATCACAAAGACTGACAAGAGTTAGCAGGATTTTGAGCATAAGGAGCTGGAAGATAATAGTGGAAGGCACCTGCATTCATTAGTCTGATTCCACTCAAATTAGTCAAGACATGAATTATAGTGAGATCACTGCGTTGGATGACTTTAAAAGAGTTTGTAGGGATGTCAAAAGATATCAAACTTCACAAATGTCAGAGGATGGATTATACATTTTTATCAAAGTCAACGAATATTCAACTATTATTCGAATATATTCAAAGAAGTTTAGAATATTAAAATTTGGTATAAGATTCAGTTCTAAAAGGCAGTCATGTATTCAATTTAATACAATGCAGAAAGGTGACATAAATATTTCACCAGTTTAACATGACATGGTTCTACAGAGAGAGAGAGAGAGAGAGAGAGAGAGAGAGAGAGAGAGAGAGAGAGAGAGAGAGAGAGAGAGAGAGAGAGAGAGAGAGAGAGAGAGAGAGAGAGAGAGAGAGAGAGAGAGAGACTATTTGTTCACATTACTAGATAAGCTACAGGTATGTTCACTACGAAAGAAAACGAAACAACGCATTAGTTAGGAAACCAAAGATTTCAGAATGTATGTATGTATGTATGTGATTTGGATTTTGAAACTTGACCAATGTTTGAGTCCTGTTGCTACAATGTCTACAGTGTGATAGTTTGCAGTGATGTCTAGCACTGGGGCATGATGTCGCAGGCATGTAGAACGATGTCCCACTCAGTCATATTGTCTTGACACCAGACCGACCAATCCTGACACTAACGTCTTAAAGCTCAGCGCCCAGAGAGGCAGTTGTTAGTTCCAGGTTATGAAGTTTTTGGTATCACTCGGCACTGTTTCGAATCCGCGAACTTCCCATATAAGGCAGACGCTCTAACCACCAGCCCAATGGCGCAGTTCATGTATGTAAGTATGCATCTTTGCTTGCGCACTTGTGTGCATGCATGGAAGTATGATTAAACGTAAACAACACATTCTTTTTTGTCACTTTGTTAAGCCAACATGTAACAAATGTCGTGGCTAAAAGCAAACCAATACTTATATCGTTTTTGTTGATTGTATATGTTAAGGAAATTTTGGAAGTCCAGCTAAAGTGAAATATGTGCTATTAATGTTTATTGATGGTGTACAATTTACATAATCACGTTCTAGAAGACCAAGACTATATAAAACTTTATAATTTTATATTTTTGTTTTGCAATAAATTATATTGGGTTCCAACTAACACTCTATAATAACACATCTAACTAGTGCAAAAGCAATATTTGGAGGTTCAAAAGGTAAGTATGGATCAGTAGCAATCACATGCAAAATCTGTCACTAATGAAGAAAGTGTGATAGAAATAGAAATACAAGCCTTGTTTAGGCTTGCTTAAATTGACTTAATGTGGAATAAGTCTCATAGTGGATAATAACAGCTCTATAGACTGAATAAACAAGGAAAACGGCTGGATAACTAAACTCTAAATAAATATGGAATAGTGTCTGATAACTACAATGTAAATAAGCAAAAAAAATTGCTGTATGACTTCACAGTAAATAAATACAAAAACTATTGGATAACTACACTGCAACTAAACAAAGGAAAACTGTTGGATAACAAGACTAAATAAACAAGGAAAACTGTTGGATAACTACGCTGTAAATAGACATGGAAGCTCTTGGATAACTACACTGTAAATAAACAAGGTAAACACTTGGATTACTACACTGCAAAAAAACAAACGAGGAAGACTCTTTGATTACTACACTAAATAAACAAGGAAAACTATTGGATTAATACACTGTAAATAAATAAAGAAAACTCTTGGATTACTAAACTGTAAATAAACCAGAAAAACTCTTGGATTACTACACTGTAAATAAACAAGGTAATATAATATAATCATAATCATAAAAGCAGTTTAGAAATGTAAACCAAATAGCGTGCTAAAACAAACAATGAAATGTAAACCAAATAGCGTGCTAAAACAAACAATGAAATGTAAACCAAATAGCGTGCTAAAACAAACAATGAAATGTAAACCAAATAGCGTGCTAAAACAGACAATGAAATGTAAACTAAATAGCGTGCTAAAACAAACAATGAAATGTAAACCAAATAGCGTGCTAAAACAAACAATGAAATGTAAACCAAATAGCGTGCTAAAACAAACAATGAAATGTAAACCAAATAGCGTGCTAAAACAAACAATGAAATGTAAACCAAATAGCGTGCTAAAACAAACAATGAAATGTAAACCAAATATCGTGCTAAAACAAACATTGAAATGTAAACCAAATAGCGTGCTAAAACAAACAATGAAATGTAAACCAAATAGCGTGCTAAAACAAACAATGAAATGTAAACCAAATAGCGTGCTAAAACAAACAATGAAATGTAAACCAAATAGGGTGCTAAAACAAACGATGAAATGTAAACCAAATAGCGTGCTAAAACAAACAATGAAATGTAATAGTTTTTGGAAATACCAACTGTGAGAATCATACCACGTCAGCTTGGTGTAAAATAAGACTTATTTTCAAATTGTTGAGAGATGTTACTATCCAATAGCATGATGATTATTACTCTGTGTTCAAGACTAAATAACAAGAAACTAGATATCGTTTCTTCCTCGCATCGTTAATTTGCACACGAGATAGTTTTAATTTGAAACGATCCTTTCCATTTATATTTATGGTTGTCGTACGTAATCCCTCTACTGGGAAATATTTTTGTAATAAAAACTGCACAATGAGTTTGCAAATGGCAGTCATGCAAAATATAGTGAATTAGATTAATCTTTTGTAAATAATCTGGATAGTCTAACGGATGAAGAGGTTTGTGTTTATTTTTATAGTTAAACGAGCGTTATCTGCCTAATAACAGCGGAAATATCTGTAATGTCGGTGGAGAGGAAATTAACTTTCAGTCGGTGTTGCAGATTCAACCAAAATTGTGTACGAAAACAATGCTGACCAACGGAACGCATTTATCTGAAAATACGTTCTTTTATAACCTAAATCTCACCCATATGTAGTAAATATATGGGTGAAGATGGTAATATAAATTACTAAGGTAGTATGAAGTTACACAGTTACACAGTTACTGAAGCTATTTTGGTTGTTTGGTGCTAACTCCAACATCTGTCATCTCACGGGCACAATCATATATATCATATATATATATATATATATATATATATATATATATATATATATATATATATATATATATATATATATATATATATATATATATATACGGATATGTGATTAAAATGCTTATGTGTAACGATTAAAATTCTTTTTATTTCATTTTTGTTTCATTGTATTTAATTGCAATGAATACTTTTCTCGGTCTCGGAGTCGGGATTCATTTTTAAGTAGTTCGATATATTTGTATCACAAAGTTTGTTTATTCAAGACGAAGATGTAATACGTGATGATTATCACTGAGCTCAATTTTACCCTGGCAATCGTGTCAACAGGAAGTTAAAGTGATTGGTCAGTATCACGGGTATACTTTATGTAATCAGTGTTTGAAAACAACATTTTATGATTGGTTTTTAAGTGGGTTCATACTGGCGGACGTGACAAAAATAGTGTAGCAGGAGACCATGTGACCATTCTCGCGAAACTTCAAATAAAGCATTGGGGTTCTAAATACGCGATCCTAATATTTATTTCGGGAGAGTATAAGATTGATTATTCTTTGTCTGATTTTTGGATTTATTTAGTTATTTTCCTGGAGACTCAACAAGTTGACTTTTTGCCAAAAATATTCTGAAAGGTATTGTGGAAATATATTCTGGAGTTATTCGGAAACAAAGACTCCGATTCAAGTGAGGAATGTTTGTGATTCGTATATTGGGATACATATCACGTCATTGCCTTCCATATTTGTACGTCGTCGGGACTGTATCCTTATAGGACTATTTATTTATAGGACTTGTGTCTTCATTCATATGATCAAATTTTGGATTATATTTACAGACTGTAAGACCTATTTACCAATTTTACATTGCTGTCTAGGTAAATAAATTATTTTGCTAAAATATACAAAGCTTGGTGGTTTTCACTCTTTTCTTTGTTACTGAGTACGAGCCCTTGTCACGTAGTAATATCATCGCTATTCCATACGTTGGTATATCTATTCTATTAAATACTGTTTGTATATCAATTCTATTCCAGACTGTTGGTACATCAATTCTTATCCAGACTATTGGTATATCAATTCTTTTCCAGACTGTTGCCATATCAACTCGATTCCATACTGTTTTTACATTAATTCTATTCGAGACTGTTGGTATATCAACTCAATTCCAGACTGTTAGTATATCAACTGTATTCCAGATGTTGCTATATCAACTCTATTCCAGATTGTTGGTATATCAACTCTATTGCAGACTATTCAAATATCAACTCTATTCTAGGCCGTTAGTATATCAGCTCTAATCCAGACTGTTGGCATATCAGTTCTATTCCAGGCTGTTGGTATATCAACTATTTTTCAGAATGTTAGGATAATAATTCTATTCTAGACTGTTAGTATATCAACTCTATTCCACACTGTTGGTATATCAAATCTATTCCAGATTGTTAGTACATTAATTCTATTCCAGAAGGTTGGTATATTCACTCCGTTCCAAACTGTTGCTATATCAATTGTAATTGAGGCTCTTTTTATATCAACTCTAATCCAAACTGTTAGTATATCACATTATTTCAGACTGTTAGTACACCAACACTATTCCAGACTGTTCAAATATCAAATCTATTCTAGGCTGTTATTATATCAGCTCTATTCCAGGCTGTTGCTATATTAATTCCATTTGAGGTTGTTGGTATATCAACTCTATTTCAGACTGTTGCAGTATAAGCACTATTCCAGACTTTTTGGTATATCAACTCTGTTCCAGACTAATGCTATATCAACCATATATTTCTGAATGTTGGTATATCAACTATGTTCCAGACTGTGCTATATCAACTATTGTCCTGATTGTTGCTATATCTATTCTATTCCAGGTTGTTAGCATATAAACTCGATTGCAGACTGTTGCTATATCACCTTATTTCAGAATTTTGCTATTTGAACTCAATTACAGACTTTTGGTACATCAGTTCTATTCCAGACTATTAGTATATCATCTCTATTCCAGCCGGTTCCTATATCGATTCTATTCCAGACTCATGCTATATCTATTGTATTCCGGACTGTTTGTATATAAATTATGTTCCAGGCTGTTGCTATATCATCTCTCTTCCAGACTGTTGCTATATCAACTCTCTTCCAGACTGTGGTATATCAACTCTGTTTCAGACTGTTAGTATATCATTCATATTCTAGACTGTTACTTTATCAATTCCAGGCTGTTGTTTTATCAACTCTATTCCAGACTTTTGGCATATAAACTCTATTTTAGACTGTTAGTATATCAACTCTATTCCACATTTTTAGTATATCATTTCTATTCTAGATTGTTGCGATATTAATTTCAGACTGTTGGTATATCAACTCTATTTCAGATTGTTTGCATATAAGCTCTAATCCAGACGAGTACATCACCTCTATTCTAGACTGTTGGTATATCAATTCTATTCCAAACTGTTGGTATATCCACTCTATTCCAGACTGTTACTATATCAGATCTATTCCAGCTGTTGATATATCAACTCTATTCCATTCTGTTGGTATACGAACTCTATTCCTGACTGTTACTATATCAAATCTATTCCAGCTGTTGATATATCAACTCTATTCCAGCTGTTGATATATCAACTCTATTCCATTTTGTAGGTATAAGAACCCTATTCCAGACTGTTGCTAGATCACCTCTATTCTAGATTGTTGGTGATTATGTGATTATGATTTTTAACATAGCTTTAACAGTTTTGTTTTAGTTATACCGCTACGATATTTTGCAGTGTGGCAGTTTATAGTGATGTCTAGCACTAAGGCATCATGCCGCAGACATGTAGCATGATGTCCTACTCAGTCACATTATCCTGACACCAGGCCGACCAGTCCTAACACTAACCTCTTAATGCTGAGCGTCAAGCGAGGCAGCTGTTAGTACCATTTTTGTAAGTCTTTGGTATGACTCGTCCCTGGATCGAACCCACGACCTCCCGCATCTGAGGTGGACGCTCTAACCACTAGGCCACTGGAGCGGTTTTGGATTATTGGTATATCAATTTTATTCCAGACTGTTGGTATATCAATTGTACTTCAGACTGTTGGTATATCAACTCTATTCCACACTTTTAGTATATCATTTCTATTCTAGACTGTTGCGATATTAATTCCAGACTGTTGGTATATCAACTCTATTCCAGATTGTTTGAAAATAAACTCTAATCCAGACTGTTAGTATATCACCTCTATTCTAGACTGTTGGCATATCAATTCTATTCCAAACTGTTGATATATCAACTCTATTCCAGACTGTTACTATATCAAATATATTCCAAACTGTTGGTTTATCAATTCTATTCCAAACTGTTGGTATATCAACTCTATTCCAGA